>CANXME010001475.1:0-30438 GCA_948144175.1 Closterium sp. NIES-65 | reverse complement strand
TCCTCGCTCTCTTTCTGTCCCTCTCACCCTCACAGGAACCATCGGCCTTAGAGCACAGTGCCTGTGAAGGGCCTGGTGTGGTAAGGCATCTGCCGTGGCACGAGAGCATCCTCAACTGGTCCTCAACTGGTCCTCAAATGGCTATCTGTCCTCCATGCTCCTCCTCCTCGTTCCCACCCTCACTCTTTTTGTTTTTGCAGGACCCATCCGCGTTGGAGCATGCGCCAGTGAAGGTCCTGGTGGTGGTGGAGCATCTGCCATGGCATGAGAGCATTCTCAGCTATGCCTGTCCTATTCTTCATGCTCCTCCTCGTTCTTTCCCTCTCACAGGACCCATCCGCCTTAGAGCATGCGCCAGTGAAGGGGCTAGTGGTGGTGGAGCATCTGCCGTGGCACGAGAGCATTCTCCGGCTGTACCTCCCTGCTGGGCTCGTCTCGAAGCTCATTCAAGAGGTGTGTACGAGGCTGCTTGCTGCTTGCTGGCTGGGTTTGGTGAGATCATTCCTACATCATGCTCAAAGCATTCTCTTCCCGTACCCCCTGCTGGGCTCGTCCCGGAGCTCATTCAAGAGGTGCGGGGCTTGCTGCTGCAGCGCACGGTGAGGGATGCGCTTTGTGAGATGAGGATTCTTAGGGCATGCTACAGCTTCAGCCTCCCTGCTGGGCTAGTCCCGAAGCTCTTTTGTTAAAAGGTTCGAGGCCGCTGTGTTAGGTGTGGGGAGAGAGGCATATTGTGAGTGCGGTTAAAATATGCCCACAGCTTCTTCCTTCCCGCTTCAGAGGTAGTGAGTGTGCGCCCTTTCCCTCCACTACGAATGCTTTTGAGTCGACTCAGAGGTAGTGAGTGTGCGCCCCTTCCCTCCACTACGAATGCTTTTGAGTCGACTCAGAGGTAGTGAGTGTGCGCCCCTTCCCTCCACTACGAATGCTTTTGAGTCGACTCAGAGGTAGTGAGTGTGCGCCCCTTCCCTCCACTACGAATGCCTCTCCTATGTATTCACCTCACCTCAGGGAGAAAAGCTGCTTCTGTCCAATTTAGAAACAGAGGACATAGACACGCCGGAGATTGTGTGTGTGTAGGCCCCTCCCTCCCTCCTCTACCAACTGACCTACTAATGCCTGTCCCATCCATACCCGCCCCACTCACCTCAGGTGAAATTAGAACTAAGAGTTACAAACGATCTATAGAACTAATTCTACTAATCCTACTAATGCCTGTCCCATCCAGACCCGCCCCAGTCACCCCAGGCGCAGAGCTGTTCCTATCCATCTAGACACGGAGGACATAGACACGCCCGAGATTGTGTGCGTGGACCCCTCCCTCCACTACCAACTCACCCCCTTATGCCTGTCCCATCACATGTATTCCCATGTATTCATCTCACCTCAGGGCGCGGAGCTGTTCCTATCCAACCTGGAGACGGAGGACATAGACACGCCCGAGATTGTGTGGAACGAAGACATGAAAGAGCGCCTGCGATGCTTCCTGGAAGCGGACTTGCAGCCATACGTGCAGGCACGGGCGGGGGACCCTCACGCGGTCTATGTGTACGAGCCCAAGCCACCGCTCGTGTATCCTGAACTCGCAGGTGAGCTTTGAGACGCCCTGATGGCTTAAGACGCGCCTCAGAAAGTGGGCAGGCGCCTCAGAAAGTGGGCAGGGGACCCTCACGCGGTCTATGTGTACGGGCCCAAGCTGCCGCTCATCTATCCTGAGCTTGCAGGTGAGCTTTGAGACGGTCTGGTGTCTGAGTCGGCTAAAAAAATACCTGCAGCCATAAGTGCAGGCATGGAGAGGGGAAACCCACGCGGTGTATGTGTAGGAGCCCAAGCCACCACTCGTATATCCTGAGCTCGCAGGTGAGTGTTGAGGCGCTCTGATGGTTAGATGAAACGGTTTGCTTTCGAGACGAAACGCCTGAACGGTGATATGATGTGGTGTGGCAGTTGAATGAGATGAAACGCTTTGTTGAGTGAACCCCATGCTGGCAGGAGTATGTATATGAGCCCAAGCCATCCCGTGTGTGTGTGAGAGGTTGCGTTGGAAGCATTGTTCTGCCATGTTGAGTGGAAGTTCCTTTCAGCACGATGTGACTACCTGCGCTCTGCATCTGTCTCTACCTTTTGAGAAAAACCACATCTTCGTTGTGCTTGTGTGGTGAATCTGCACAATGTGTTGCACGCGGAGAGGTTTCCTGAATGGTCCTTCATTGAGTCGACTCAAAAGTCACCTCTTCTACCATCCCAGTTGTGCTGGTGTACCTGCACAATGTGCTGCACGCGGAGAGGTTTCCTTGAGTGTAATTTCAGCACTCGGAGACGCTCAATTGACAACATGTTTCCTTCTTCCACCTTCCTCTCTCCCATCCTCTCTGCCTTCCTTTCTCCCTTTGCAGGCACCGTCTTTGTTGCGCCGGTGCCTACCATCCCAGTTGTGCTGCTGTACCTGCACAACGTGCTGATGCGGAGATGGAGAGGTGCCTCTTGAAGTGCTCTCGGCGCCCTGAGAGGCAGGCACCGTCTTTGTGGCACTGGTGTACCTGCACAACGTGCTGGATGCGGAGATGTTCCCTTGACCGTGCTTCCATCACCCTGAGAAGCTCCACTGTCCATGTTTCCTCTGCCTGCTCTGTGTGTATGCTTCTTCCTTCCATCCCTTCCATCCCAGGCACCATCTTCGTGGCACCGGTGTATCTACACAACGTGCTGGACGCTGAGAGGTTCCCGGCGCACCAAGTGTTTGACTCCACGTCCTTCCACCACAGCGTGCTGCGGGTGAGTGGAGTGCTGAGGGTGAGTGGCGTGCTGCGGGTGAGTGGAGTGCTGAGGGTGAGTGGCGTGCTGAGGGTGAGTGGCGTGCTCAGGGTGAGTGGCGTGCTCAGGGTGAGTGGCGTGCTCAGGGTGAGTGGCGTGCTCAGGGTGAGTGGCGTGAGGGTGCTATGAGTGATGAATCCAAGTTGAGGGCTGGTAGTCCTTGAGTTGACTAATGGAATGACGTGTCTAACGGTGCAGTGATATAACAGCAACTGCGTTCCCTCACATTCCCCCCCCACTCCCTGTCCCACCTGCCTCTCTGCTTAAGAGTATGGGCGCATTCCACATGCACCTCAGCAGGGGGCAGTGCGGTGGTGTGGCTGAATCTGTATTCCCTCTCACCTCTGTGCCCCATAAATCTCCTCTTCCCTATATCCCCTTCACCATCCCCATTATGTAAGCTCTCCCCTCCCCAGGAGTACGAGCCCATTCCGCAGGCCACCTCAGCAGGGGGCAGTGGTGCGGTGACATGTTTGGCAGAGAATGTTGTCCTTCTCACACCTCTTCCCTCTTTCCATCTCCCCGTCTCCCCTCCCCCATCTCCCCTTCCCCCATCCCCCTTTCATTTGTCCCCCTTCTCCCCTCCCCCCAGGAGTACGAGCGCATTCTGCAAGCCACGTCAGCAGGGGGCGGTGCAGTGACGTGGCGCCAGGAAGCCCCGCGGCTCGTGCTGCTGCTCAAGGCGCAGGTGAGGCGTCAGGTCCTAAAAACAGAGACGTCAGGTGGCGCGTCTGGTGCTAGCATCAAGTGAGGCATGCGGTGCCAAGAAGTGGTGCGTCAGGGTGTTAGCAGGTGAGGGATGAGGTGCGATCAGGGGGAAGCAGCATCAGACGTTTTGTCATCGAAAGGGGGAGTTCCTTTGCATCAGAATCCCAGGTGGTATCGCATCTGCTGCCCTGCTGTGCCTCTGCCCCTCTGCCTCCTAGGTTGTGATATTCCACAGGTGGCCGTCAAACTCCATGATAAAGAGGTGACTTTTGAGTCGACTCAAAGTCTCCTAGGTTGTGGATATTCCACAGGTGGCCCTCGAACTCCATGATAAAGGGCTCTACACCATTTCCACCTTTCAGTTGCTCGTTTCTTGCATTCTCCTTGCCTCTCTCTGTTTCCTTGTTCCCCAGGCAGACATTCCAAACCTGCATCTATCCCTCCCTCCATCCCGTTCTCCACACCCTCCCAGGCAGTGATTCTGGACTGCTATCCGCGGTTCCTTGTGTAGAGGCGGAGAGTGTAGTGATCGACATGGCGACCCCAGCGCTGCATGTGTGCATCGCTCTGAAGGATGACTTCTCAAACGCTTCTTGCCTCATTCTTCCTCTTCAATCATCTCCCGCTTTCCCTCCCTGCCCCCTCCCTACCTTCCTCTCCCCCAACCCCTCGCCTCCCCCTTTTCTTTCCCCCTCCCAGGCAGTGATTCTAGACCGGTACCCACAGATCCCTCTGGGAGCAGAGGCAGAGAGCGTGGTGATCGACATGGCGACCCCAGCGCTGCGTGTGTGCATCGCTCAGAGGGACGACTGCCCCCCTCAGATGGCCGATATCCTGCAGCATGCTGCTAAGATCCTCCGGGGGATTGCGGCTACCAGAGACAAGTGAGTCAGGGTCTTAGGAGTCAGGGTTTTGTGCATCAAGGTTCTTATTCGACCCAAGCGTCTCTCAGAGGGACGACTGCCCGCCTCAAATGGCTGATATCCTGCAGCATGCTGCTAAGATCCTCCGGGGAATTGCGGCTACCAGAGACAAGTGAGTCAGGGGTCTTGACTAAATGTTTCTTTGGATTTATGAGGCTTTCAGATGGCTTTCCAACGATTGCAGCATATTGCTACAATCCTGAATTTCCACTGGAGACAAGTGCGTTAAGTGTTATTGCAGGGAAAAGTATTTTGCCCGCCCTCTTAATTAATCAGCGTACAGATTTACTCACTGAATGTTGTAATCTCCTCATCCTTCCCTTTCTTCCCATCCCTTCTCCGTTACCTCCCTCCTCCCTCCCTCCCTCCCTCCCTCCCTCCCTCACTCCCTCCCTCCCTCCCTCCCTCCCTTTCTCCCTTCCTCCACAGGGACGCGGACGTATCTCAGCCGTCTATCAACTTCGCCCTAAGCGTGCTGTCCTGTGGAGCACGTGTGAAGTCGGACGGAAGCTTCCCCGACTCCCCTGCCAAGTCCCCTCTCGAACCCGCTCTCTCCTGCGCCCTCTCCATCCTCGAACTCGCCGCCTCCTCCAAGTGAGTGCTGTCTGTTGCTGCCTCGTCCAGGTGAGTCCTGTGTGTCACAAGGCTCGTGCTGCAGACGTATGCAACCACAAGTCAGCGTCTACTACTCCCCTGCTGCCAAGTCCCCTCTCGAGCCTCTCCTGCGCCCCTCTATCCTCGAGCTCGCCGCCTCGTCCAAGTGAGTCCGTGGGTCACAAGGCACGTGCTGCAGGTGTATGCAATGCAACTATGCATTGCAACCACGAGGAAGCTTCCCCGACTCCCCTGCCAAGTCCCCTCTCGATCCTGCCCTCTCCTGCGCCCTCTCCATCCTCGTCGGCGCCGCCTCGTCTAAGTGACTTCTGTCTCTTGCGGCCTCATCCAAGCGAGTCTTGACTTTCAGTCACACATATGCAACTCACAATGCACCTTGTAACCTCCTGTCATCTCCCTCCCACAACCATCACAACTACAAAGAGGGGCGAAAGCAGCTGAGTGATGATGTGCGGGTGACGCCTTTTGAGGCGCCTCACAAAGCAGCTGAGTGATGCTGTGTGCGGTGACGCCTTTTGAGGCGCCTCAAAAGCAGCTGAGTGATGCTGTGCGGTGACGCCTTTTGAGGCGCCTCAAAAGCAGCTGAGTGATGCTGTGCGGTGACGCCTTTTGAGGCGCCTCAAAAGCAGCTGAGTGATGCTGTGCGGTGACGCCTTTTGAGGCGCCTCAAAAGCAGCTGAGTGATGCTGTGCGGTGACGCCTTTTGAGGCGCCTCAAAAGCAGCTGAGTGATGCTGTGCGGTGACGCCTTTTGAGGCGCCTCAAAAACAGCTGAGTGATGCTGTGCGGTGACGCCTTTTGAGGGCCTCAAAAGCAGCTGAGTGATGCTGTGCGGTGACGCCTTTTGAGGCGCCTCAAAAGCAGCTGAGTGATGCTGTGCGGTGGCACAAGGGCTTCTGGTGGGCGGTTTGCTCATCGTGACCTTTGCATCCCCCCAAAACCCCCCATTAACCACCATAACCTCTCATAACCATTACAGGGAGGGTCGCAAGCAGGCGAGGGACGACATGCGGTGGCACAAGGGATTCTGGTGGGCGCTGTGGTTCGCTGCCGGGGAGAGCAGCTGGGGCAGCAACCTCCTTCACTCCGTTTATTCGCACATCCATTTTAACCCCTCTGGACCCCTCACAACCTCTCTTGACCACAGGGAGGGACGAAAGCAGCTGAGGGACGATGTGCGGTGGCGCAAGGGCTTCTGGTGGGCGCTGTGCTCTGCTGCAGGGGAGAGCAGCGCGGATGGGGTGCCCTGCTCGCTGGCCTTTGCTGCTCTCGACTGCCTTAACCACTTCGCTGGGGACCGGGACATGTGCTACCGGCTGATCAACCAGGTGGGGCGAGCATATTTGTGCTTTTGAGTATGCATGTGGTTTTGAGGTGTCTCACAAGTGGATGGCGTGCCGTGCTCTCTGGCCTTTGCGTCTCTGAACTGCCTCAACCACTTCGCTGGTGACTGAGACATGTGCTACTGGTTGATCAACCAGGTGGGGATCGGGTGCATACATGCTTTTGGTGTGTGCCCCTTTGAGGTGTCTGAAAGGCAGTGGGTGCTCGCTGGCCTTTGCTGCTCTTGACTGCCTCAACCACTTCGTTGGGGACCAGGACATGTGCTACTGGCAGATCAACCAGGCGGGTGAAGCATGCGTGTGAGTGAGTATGTATATCCGGTGTATTTGGTGTATTTGGTGTATCCGGTGTATTCGGTGTATTTGGTGTATTTGGTGTATTCGGTGTATTTGGTGTATTTGGTGTATTCGGTGTATTCGGTGTATTCGGTGTATTTGGTGTATTCGGTGTATTTGGTGTATTTGGTGTATTTGGTGTATTTGGTGTATTCGGTGTATTCGGTGTATTCGGTGTATTTGGTGTATTCGGTGTATTCGGTGGATTTGTTTGTGTGTGCGACAACGCCAGTCGTTATTTCTCTCCCTTCCACCCCCCTCCCTTTCTTCCCCCCTCGTCCCGCACCCCTCTTCCAATGAGCAGGCCCTTTATGTGCCCCTCCTGCTGCTCGTGTATTGAGTCGATAATTTAGGTGCCTAAAAAATCCCTCCCCGTCCCTCCCTCGCCTTCCTTCCCCCCTTGGCCTGTGCGCTTCTTCCTATGGCCAGGCCCTTCATCTGCCGCTGCTGCTCCTCGCTGTTCCATCAGAGTCAACCCTCGAGGATGAGCGGCGCCGCAATGAAACAGGTAGGCAGGCCAGTGTGAAACAAGAGAGTCAAGTCATGCAGGTCATGGAGGCGACTCAAAACTCCTCGCCGTTCCATCTGAGTCAACCCTCGAGGATGAGCGGCGTCGCAACGAAACAGGTAGGCCAAGCCATTGCGCCATACCAAGGGTGCATTGGTATGTCAGGGTGAACAGGCCAAGCCATTGCGCCATACCAAGGGTGCATTGGTATGTCAGGGTGAACAGGCCAAGCCATTGCGCCATACCGATTCCAGCTTAAGGCACCTGCAATGTTTCAAATCTTGAGTGCTATTACGTGTGATAATCCTTCCTGCTTCCCACTTTGTCTTGCCCAAGCAGGTCAAGAACCCAACTTCGGAGCGAAAGCATTACAGCAGGTGGCAGCAGAGGTGCTGCGCACGCTCGCAATCACTCTTGAGCAAGCACTCCCGCCTGATGGCGAACCAAGCCCCCGAGGCTCTCTGCTGCACATGCAGCAGTTGGAGCAGCAGCAGTCCTCTGCCCCCTCCCAATTACCTCCTGAGTGTGTCCTCCTTCCCTTCCTGCTGCCCTTCGACATGTTTTCCTTGTCCAAGCAGGTCAAGAGCCCAACTTCAGGGCGAAAGCGCTACAGCAGGTGGCAGCAGAGGTGCTGCGAACGCTCGCAATCACTCTTGAGCAAGCACTCCCGCCTGATGGCGAACCTAGCCCCGAGGCTCTCTGCTGCACATGCAGCAGTTGGAGCAGCAGCAGCAGGAGCAGGAGCAGGGCGGCCTGCTCTCATACGTCATCCCCTGGGGTCTGCTGGATGCTCTCAAGAATCCCGATGCTGGGGCGGCGAAGCTTGTTGCGTTGGTGGGAGCCGACGGCGAGATGCCGACCGCGATTTGGAATGCGGCGGTGAGGGAGGAGCTTAGGGGGAAGGTGGAGGCGCGGATTAAGAGGTTTAACCTGGCGCAGGCTGGAGGAGGGGGAGGAGGAGGAACGGAGGAGGAAGATGAAGTGGCGTGGCTGCGCTCGTTCAGGTGAGAATGGGCGGTATCAGTGGGTACCAGGCGGTACCAGGCGGTATCAGGCAGTGTGAGGTGGTATTATGGGCGTTGATAGGATGTGGAGTGTGAGAGTAGGAGATGCTGCGAACACAACTGTGAGGGAGGAGCTGCGGAGGACGGTGGAGGTGCTGTTTAGGAGGGGCGCTGTTTAGGAGGGGCGCTGTTAGGAGATTCAATCTGGTGCGGGCGGGGGATGCTGGAGAAATGGGGGGAGGAGCGGAGGAGGAAGACGAGGTGGCGCCTCAAAAGTTCACCTTCTCATCTGATCCCCCTCTTACTCTTATCTCCCTTGTTTCCATTGTCTCCTCCCTCTTCTTCCCCAGACTCTTTCGTTTCTCTCGTTGCGGCTCTCGTTCTTTCTTTCCCATCTCCTTTGCTTTTCTCGTTCCTTACTGCTCTCCTCGCTATTCTCGTGTTTGTCAGGTACGACTGCCTCAAGGACGAAATGGTTATTTCAGGCATCTTCGTCCGGGGGTACGCTGCGGGCAGCTGGGAAAACTTCGACCTGCCCGACGGCCGTGCGTTTCTCATGGCTCTTCAGGACTATCTCCGCTCCTCTCTCCCCATCATCTCCTCCCAATCCTCCTCTTCCTCCACCCTCATCACTCCTCCATCTCCTAGTAGCATCGTCACCACCTCAGCAGCTGCCTTTGCCTCACAGCCTCCCACTGTCGCCGGGTTTCTGATGGTACTTAAAGCCCTGGCGGAGTGCATTAGGTATGCGGTAGAGGACGGTAAGAGGGGCATGCTGGCTCACATAGACTATCTCCTCCTTGCGGAGATTTTGGCGGCTGCCCCGGATACACTTCCAACTGCCCGGCGGCTGGTCGTGGGCATCGCGCAGATTGTTTCAGGTGCCCCTACGAGCCGAGAGCAGCTGCTGGGGTCGTCTTTGCTGCCCGTTTTGGCACGGCAGCTATGGAGATCGATCACCATACCAGGAACGGGAGTGGAAGAGGGTTGGTGGCACCAGAAGGGGAGGAGGATTTCGGGGCGGGGTTGAGTGAACTGGCACTGGCGATTCTCGACGCGGTTTTGGATCTAAGTGTGGAAATGGCAGCAGTTGTGGCAGTTACCAATCATTTCAGTTCCAGCAGCCTGCTTCTCGTGCTGCTCGCGCTCTTCCTCCGGGTTCCCCTGCCCCCGTTTAAGGGCACTTCGAAAAAAGCTGCTGGGCAGGCGTGGAGCGAGGCGGAAGAGGCAGGAGTGCTGGACACGGCGCAGTTTCGAGCTGCCCAGATTCTCGGGCAGCTGCTGCTGGCGGCCTGTGGAGTGCAGGATCGGGCGAAATTTATCGCCGGGATTGAGGAGGAGGGGATAGGGTCAGCAACAGCATTAGGTGATGGCACGAACGGGATTGATAACCTATCAGTGGATGAGGAGGTGTTTTCCGACCCTCACGGGGACGTTCGGGATATCCACAACCTGATTTCGCTCCTGGAGCCAGGCGCGGCGCCGGCCGTGCCTCTCATCTCGGTTCGGGTGCTGTACCTGCTGCTGCCGATGCGCATCCTCTCGCTCCTCATGTCCGATCCGGAAGGAGCGTGCCGAGCCATCGGATCTCCCAGTTGCACGCCGCTGCTTGTGTGGAATGACGCTTCGGCGAGAAGAGCGAGAGATGCAATCAAGAGGGAAGCAGAGGAGGTGCTAAGGAGGCATGAGGGGGAGGTGAGTGAGGGGAAGCAGCAGCTAGGGCTGCCTATGTGGGATCTGGAGGCAGGGAAGGAGCCGGACGGCGGCAGTGTGGGGCGAGGCGGGGAGGAAGCAGCGGCGTTCCGCCCCTTCTTCCTGCAGTACGTGCGCGAGAGCATCGAGTTGGCAAAGGATGAAGGAGAGGGAGCAGCAGGAGGAGCAGAGGCTGCGGAAACGTTGTTTTCAGAGCAGGAAAAGGCGGGGTACGTTCCGGAGATGTACATTGGTGGGTGTTACGTGGACCAGTTGTTGCGGCAGCCGAGATTTGATCTCGGGAAGCGAGTGGAGCTGCAACTGGTGAGGGAGATTCGCAAGGCTATAGTCACTGCTGCGCCAAATGAAGGCAAGAGATATGAGGAGTTCACCACTGCGGATCGTAGAAGGCTGCTTTTGGCCCTGCTCGCGCTTTTCCAGAGCCGCCCGCACCTGCTGACCATCACCAACACGGACATCTTCCTGCCCGTGACGGACTTTTTCACGTCGGGCAGCGGCGAAGAGCGGCGCGCGCTGCTGCAGGCCGGCGTGTTACTGTTCCTGCGCATGGTTACTTCGAATGACGTGGCGGATTTCGTCTCTTCTGAAGAGCTCATCTCGCTTCTGTCGAAGCTGCTGTTGCTGGAGGTACCGGCAGGGAGACAGGGGCAAGCTGCTACGGATCCGAGGGTGTGTGCTCTGATGCTCATGCAGAAATTGTTCAGACTTTCCTCAAAGGCTGTTGAGTTGGGGTTGCAGCATCAGGTTGTGGATCGTCTGGCATCGCTCGTACTCGATACAGAGAACTCCATTATCGTGCGTGCGCGAGCTGCTGCTGTGCTGGGAGCTATGGCTGGGGAGAGAAGGCTGGGGCCGGAGATTACAAGGCAGGCAGAGAGGATTTTGCCGGAGAGTTACAAGAATCATATCGCTTGGAAGGGGGTTTTTGAAGCAAGGGGCAGAAGAGATCGGGCAGAAAAGCGTGCCGGCACTTTCAGAGGAGATTGAGGTGAAAACCATGCGGCACTTACTTAAGTACCCGCTGCCGTGTGCATGGTGGACAACAGATATTCCCGAGGATGGCGGGATGGACGGAGGAGGAGGGGATGGGGGTGGTGGGGAAGGGGAGGATGGGAACGGCGGTCCCACAGCTGTTGTGGAAGCTGCCTTGATGTTTCCTGCTGCCAGGCTGGACGCATGGAACGATGAGGTGGACGGGGCTCTAAGGCACGGGCTGGCTGCTGCTGCTCTCACCAACACACGGAATGTGAGGATTCTGAGGAAGAAACTTGCTGGGGCGAAGGGGGTGCTGGTGGAGGTGGAACTGCAGTTCCAACCTCCCCCAGGTGCTGCCGCGAGAGCCAAGAAGGGCGAGACTGCAAGGACGTCAGTGGATGATCCGGCGAAGGCCGCCCGGACGTTCAAGCAGAGGTTGGAGACGCAGCTGGGGGGTATGCTCGCCCCAGAGGTGTTTGAGTCGATGGGTAACCCGGCTGTCCGCTCCTCGACGGTTAGAAGCTGGGGGCGGTGATCAGGTGGTTATGCTGATCGTGAAACATCTCGGAATCTGTCTGCCCATGGGTGTTCCTCTACGGTTAGAAGCTGGGGGCGATGAATTGCTTGCTGGTCATGCTGATTGTGAGACATCTTGGTATTCGTGTGCTCATGGGATGGGTTCCCAGGCTGTTCTTTCTTCGACGGTTAGAAGCTGGGGGCAATGATATAGTGGCGGTGATGGTGTTGTTGGTGCAGTTGCAACAAGGTGGTTTATGGGGGTTTACTGAGATGTAACTGGGGGTTATGCTAGTGTTCGTGGTGGTTTAACCTGTGCGAAGGATACTGTGACTCTGGAGCAGCTAACAACTGGTTGAGTCTGGGAGAATCAGGCGAGAAGGCCTTTTGCAGAGGTGGTGAGCTTGCAATTGCCACCAATTTAGTATTCCATAACCAGCTACTGTGTGTTTTCAGTGTTTCATTCAAACAAGCACTTAATAGTGGAGTCTAGTGGTGGCTAGCGGTGTACAGACGATCCATTTGTTCAAGTGCTTCGCAAAAATGCATAGGGGATCGGTAATGAACTGGGCACAACGATCCTTGTGCACTTCGCTAATTGGTCGACCCACTTTCTTTGAGATCTTCTGGTCTCAAAACGTAATCATGACGTGTCACTGACAATAATCGATCGACACTGTCGTCCTGCCTGCCTCGATATTGGTTGCACAATAACCAAATTCAGGTGAAATTCTAAAGACGTGTTGGCAGGCCTGGCCACATTATTAGTCACCTAAGTTCATTCTCTACGAAGAGCCCCGAAGTAGCGAACACGCAGGCGAACTCTCTGACGAAATTTTGTAACACGCATGGCGACAGCCGCTTCAGCTTCGGTTTCGTTGGCGTCGAGCGCCGGAATCGGCGCATCGCGGCCTCTCAGAGCCCTAGCCCCCGCCAGCAATTTCTCCATTACTAGCACACCCATTGCTAGCACGTCCTGCCTCGTGTCGCTCGCTCGGCCAGACGCACTCAATTCCTGCGGCCGCGTAGCGGTTCAATCAGCGGGACTGCGGTTAGGTAGTCAAGCGTTGCCGAATGGTCGGCTGCGCGGAGCAGGTGTTAGCGTTCGAGCGGCGGCCGATGCGGCTGCGAGTGCTTCCGCGACGGACTCGCGGGCTTCAGAGCTGGTCGATAAACTGCTGTCATGGTCAGCTTTTGTGTTTTCCTTTGGTAATAAGCCGTAAAACAGAGTGTTGACGCTATTCGAGAAACCATGCTTTGCTTTGTCTACCCAAGGGTTAAGGACGCGGTTAGAGGGGTAGCAATGAGCGATGAGAGAAGGGAGGCAGGGCAGGGCAGGGTAGGAAGGGAAGCGAAGGAAAAGGCAGGGCGAGTCAGGGCAGGGAGATAAGAATGCATGCTGTACTGTTTCCAGCCGGCAGGTGAAGGACTCGGACAGAGGGGCGGCGATGAGCGATGAGGGCCGGGAAGGGGATGGCAGGGTAGAACAGGGCGGAGCAGGGCAGAGCAGGGTGGGGCAGGGCGATGAGACCTCAGTTTGTACTTTTTTTTTCCCCCTGCAGGTGAAAGACACTGACAGAGGGGCGGCGATGAGCGACGAGGGCAGGGCGGTAGTGACGGGGCAGGGCAGGAAGATGAAATGCGTTGCGTGCTTTATTTCTCCCCCCTGCCAGGTGAAGGACTCGGACCGAGGGGCGGCGATGAGCGACGAGGGCCGGGCGGCAGTGACGGCGATAGTGGAGCAGCTGGAAGCAATGGGGCTGGAAGAGCCGCTCAAGAGTCCCTTAGTGTTTGGAGGTACGTACATGTTGAGAGAGGGACAGTACAGGCCGTAGGGTTTGTACGGGAACCGGTGAAAAGGGTGTGGTAGTGGAGCAGCTGGAAGCAATGGGGCTGGAAGAGCCGCTTAAGAGCCCGCTGGTGTTCGGAGGTAAGCAGACGTTAATAGCAAGGGATTGTAAGGTCGAGTGTAAAGGGCATGAGAGAGGAGCAGCTGGAAGCAATGGGGCTGGGGGAGCCGCTCAAGAGCCCGCTGGTGTTGGGAGGTAAGCGTGCTTGCATACGGCAATGGGGCATGTCGCAAAGGGCTGTACTGGAGTCAAAGGAAGGGCACGAGAGTGGAGCGGCTGGAGGCCGTGCGGCTGGGGGAGCCGCTCAAGAGCCCGCTGGTGTTCGGAGGTAAGCCAGCGCTTAGGCCAAGGGACAGCAGGGACCGCGGGGACCCTAGGGATTATAGAGACAGCAGGGACCGCAGGGACCCTAGGGACCATAGGGACCGTAGGGACCGTAGGGACCCTAGGGATTGTAGAGACCGCAGGGACCGCAGGGACCCTAGGGACCGGGACCGTAGGGACCGTAGGGACCCTAGGGATTGTAGAGACCGCAGGGACCGCGGGGACCCTAGGGATTGTAGAGACAGCAGGGACCGCGGGGACCCTAGGGACCGCAGGGGAATGAGTGACGGGTGTGGCAGTGGAGTAGCTGGTGGCTGTGGGGCTGGAGGAGCCGCTCTAGAGCCGCCTGGTATTTGGAGGTAAGCCGGCGCTTAGAGCAAGGGACTGCAGGGAGTGTAGGGAGAGTAGAGGAATGGGTGAAAAGGGCGCGGCAGTGGAGCAGCAATGCAAGGACATGGGAGTGCTGGCGGCTGTGGGGCTGGAGGAGCCGCTCAAGATTCCCCTGGCGTTCGGTGGTAAGCGGGCATGCATAGAGCAGCGGAGCATTCAGCAGTGGACGGGGCGGTGTGCCGGTCAAGAGTTTGCCGGTGTTTGATTGTGGCTGGGCATTTAAAGGGGATATGGGATCAAAGTCAGGGCCACAAAGAACAGACCGCTTGACCTTCACTTGATGTGCGTGTGCCATGCTGTCGGGGAGGGCTGGCCTTTGTCCTCTCCTGTCAAAGCACATCCATCATGGAGTCCCGTTTGAGAATTCTCAGGCGTGAAATGCTGCTGCTTGGGAACGACTTTGAGACGTCTCAAAACATGCTGCTTGGGACGACTTAACTCTCTCCTCCTGCTGCTGTAAAAAAAGGTACATTCATCATGCCCTCTCTGACCTGTTCATCGCTACCCCCTTGTGTGACTAAAAGCGAGAATGACTGCATGCACGTGCGTGTGCATGTGTGGGCTACTACCGCAGCATGCTGGGATGCACGCTGCTGCGATCCAACCACCACCTGCAGACTCATTAACCAACCCACCGCCCCTTACTCTCCCTCTGATTTGTATGCACCTGTCTATCTCTACCTGCACGCCTTTTGAGGCGCCTCAAAAGTCCTCTGACTTGCATGCACCTGTCTATCTGAGGTGACTTTTGAGTCGACTCAAAGTCACCTCAAAAGTCCCTGACTTGCATGCACCGTCTATCTGAGGTGACTTTGAGTCGACTCAAGAGGCGCCTCAAAAGTCCCTGACTTGTATGCACCTGTCTATCTCTACCTGCACGCCAGCATGGGAGGTGGCGTACACGTGGCGCCCCACAGCAGCAGGCGGGTACTATCGCAGCATGCTGGGGCGCACATTGCTGCGATCCAACCACCACCTCCACACGGCTTCCTTGACCCACCCACCACCCCTTATTCCCTCTGTGCCTCTATCTATCTCTGTGCCCCCTCACAACAGCATGGGAGGTGGCATACACATCTAGACCCACAGCAGCGGGCGGGTACTACCGCAGCATGCTGGGGCGCACACTGCTGCGATCCAAGGACCTGGTGCAGACCATCTACCCGCCCAACGGGGTGGATAACCTCGTGGAATTCGACGCGCTCTCCCTGATCCCCGGCAGCATCAGCCTTAAAGGTGGGATGCAGTTGGGTTGGGTGCGGTGCTGTGCCAGGTAGATGTCTCAAGGTAACCACCTGCTGCGATCCAAGGACCTGATGCAGACCATCTACCCGCCCAACGGGGTGGATAACCTCGTGGAGTTTGACGCTCTCTCCCTGATCCCTGGCAGCATCAGCCTCAAGGGTGGGTCGTGAAGTAGCACCAAATTTCGGGGTGGGAGGGAGGGGAGGGGAGAGAAGAAGGGAGGGGTAGATGGGAGATCTAGGCGCTGGTTATGGTGTCAGGTATGGTAGATGCGTGTCAATAACCCCCTGCTGCACTCCAAGGACCTACAGCAGATCATCGGTGTGTGTCAGGTATATGTGCGATGCAGTTCGGTTGGGTGCGGTGTCACTAACCACCTGCTGCTGCGATCCAAGGACCTGATGCAGACCATCTACCCGCCCAACGGAATCGATAACCTCGTGGAGTTTGACGCGCTCTCCCTGATCCCCGGCAGCATCAGCCTCAAAGGTGGGGTATGTATGTTAGCAGTATCATATTTTATGGTGGGAGGGGAAGGAAGGGGAGGCTTTGACATGGAATAATTGATCAGGTAATGACACAACCTAACACACCCGTTCCTACCTCCCCCTACCCCCACCTTCTCATTCCCCCACCTCATTCCTGCCATTCTCCCCTCCACAAACCTCCCATCAGGCATGTTCTAGCCGCTGGGCAACAAGTGGGTGCGAGCTCTGTTTGAGGCGCCAAGGCTAGGGTGACTTTCAAGTCCACTTCTTCCCGCCTTACCTTCCCCCTTCCCCGTCTTCCCCTCTCCCCACTCTTGCGTCCTCCCACCAGGCACGTTTGAGCCGCTGGACAGCAAGTGGATGCGGGCGGTGTTTGAGGCACCCTACCTAGGACTCAACTTCTTCCTGCCTCGCCTTCCCCATTCCCCACCTTCCCCCTTCCCCACTCTTGCTTCCTCCCTTCAGGCACTTTTGAGCCGCTGGACAACAAGTGGGTGCGGGCGGTGTTTGAGGCGCCCAACCTCGCTCTGGGCGCGCTCAAGTTCTCCTACGGAGGGCAATCGTCCGTGCGCCTGTCTGTGTCGTACCTCGATGAGCGGGTGCGCATTGGCCGGGGATCCCAAGGCTCCATTTTTGTGTTTGCACGCCGCACGTAATTAGAGTAATAGAAATAGAGTGCGCTGCCTGATACTTGTACAGAGGGCAGTCGTTTGTGCGCCTCTCCGTGTCGTATCTCGATGAGCGTGTTCGCAGTGGCCGAGGATCCCAAGGCTCCATCTTTGTGTTCGCACGCCGCACGTAATTAGAGTAATAATATGCCGTAGCAAGCAGTGTGCTGCCTAATACTTGTACGGAGGGCAGTCGTCTGTGTGTGCCTCTCCGTGTCGTACGTCGATGAGCGCGGGCGCATCGGCCGAGGATCCCACGGCTCCGTCTTCGTGTTTGCACGCCGCACGCAACACTGACTCAGCCTCCATAATCATACAAATATGCATGACATTCTAGGTAGTGTTCATTGATACTGTGTATTTTGAGGCATTTGATTGCCGGGGGGTTTCTGTGTGGTGCAGATATCCCATCACATGGTTTACCGTGCAATCACGAGTTTCTGTTACCGTATGTTTTTGTTTGTTTGTTTGTTTTGTTTTTAGTTAGTTAGTTTGTTTTTTTTTGGCTGGAATACGGTAAATAATGGTACCAGTAGTAATTCATAGTTCAGCCGCGTAGCACTTGGACCACCGGACCTGAGCTTACCGGTTGGTTTGATTTGTACTTGAGCTACCCCCCTAAAAGGGGGGTTACAACTTACAATACCTCAACATATGAGCGCAGAGTTGGAGCTTTTCTAACACAAATGTGCGAGTTGTTGCTTCTTATCACATCACAGCACATCAGTACAGGGATACCGTACCGTAGTATCTTTACCATCCACTTTTACCCACCACGCATGCTCCACAAGGAACCTACTCCTACAAACCATCTCTAATCTAGTCTAGACCATATCTACTCCGCAGCCCGCTTCCTACCTCGTTTCTGCCCTACCCTTCCTTGCATACCATCATCATCACTAGGAAGTACCACCTCCAAGGTGCTTTTACCCTTCACCTTGCCCTTCCTGTTTTGAGACATTTCGGAAACATCATCATCGCCAGAAAGCACAACCTCTAACGTGTTTTTTCCCTTACCTTTGCTTTTCTTCTTACGTTTCCCTCCCCTCTCCTCCTCATCCCCTCCACTGGCCATATCAGCCCACTCATTTGCACCATCCCCATCCACCACTCCCTCTCCTGCTACCCCTGCTGCATCAACCCCCTCCTCTGCTCCTCCTGCTCTTTTCTTCCCTCTCCGTTTCACTGCCACCCTCCTAGCTCCCTTGGTTGCTTGACTCAACGGAAGAAGCTCCTGCTTCCCCTTCCCCTCACTTTCCCCCTCCTTCTGCTCCTTTTCGTAGCATTTCCCCCTTTCTGCGCCCCCGCGACTTACCTCCCTTCTCTTCCACACCTTTCCCGCTTTCCTCCACCATCTTTTCACCCATCGCCTCTCCGTCCACCCCTACACCCCCCCCACTCCCTCCTCCCTTCTCCTTCCGTTTTGCAGCTCTAGCAGCTGCCTCCTCCTCTTCATACTTCTTCCTCCAAAACTCCCACCTCTCCTCCATCTTATGATTCGCCTTCCTAATTTCCTTTCTCTCCTTCCTCCCAGCCTTCTTCACCTCCTCCTTCTTCTCCTTCTCCTTCCTCTCCACCTTCTTATACTCCAGAATCCACTGCCACGCCTCCACAGCCGCGTTCCACTCGGCAACTTTCTTCGTAGAAGCAGGCTCGCCGACAAAATCAATCCCTGCCGCAGCCCCGCCAAGCCGCATCGTGCATTGATACACCTTCTCCTTTTTCGTCCCGATCTGATCCGTGTAGTACCGAGGTTTGCCCAGGAAATGGATCTTGCAGTTGTTGTGAACGTACGACTTGAAATCCTTCCCCACTTCCAGTTTCATGTCCACTGCTTTCGCCCGCACGGGTTTGGCTGGCTTGGGAGGGGCGAGCTTTGGCTGCAGGCCGATGGTGAAGGTGCCTTGTGACTGCTCGCACTGCAGCAGGTCAGAAACAGCTCCCAGAATAGCTTCATCTTCTGGCGTTAAGGGGAGGCGAGGGTTCTCCAGCTGCGTTGGGGTGGTGAAAAGGGAAAAGCGAAGAAAGAAAAAGCACGACTGATGATTTGGCTGGAGGCCGATGGTGAAGGTGCCTTGTGACTGCTCGCACTGGGGAAGGTCCGAGACGGCTCCCAGAATGGCCTCGTCTTCTGCTGTTAAGGGAAGGCGAGGGTTCCCCAGCTGTGTTGGGGTGGACAAAAGGAAAAAGAGGAGAAAATAATCAGACGAGTGATTAGTTATCAGGAGGTAAACAGATAGTAAAGGTGCCGTGTGGCTGCTTGCAGTGCAGAAGGAAGGGAACAGCTCCAAGAATGGCCTTGTCTTCTGGTGTGAAGGGAAGGCGAGGGTTAACCAGCTCAGCTGCGGGGTGGTGACACGGGAAAAGAAAGAGAATTGCACCCGAACTATTTCTGGCATGAGGGCTGTGGTGAAGGTGCTGCGTGACTGCTCGCACTCCACAAGGCCCAAGATGGCTCCCAGAATGGCCACTCCTCTAGCTGGGAGAACAGAACAGAGCGACGGCATGAAGAACTCAAAGTAAGTCCCAGCATGGTCTCTACTGGTCCAGCATGTGCAGGTGTTCGGGGTCAGTCAGTCAGTCTGATTCAAGGCGCCAAAAGAACACACACCACCTCCTACTAGCACCCTAAAGCACATCTCACCACCTTGCACCACCTATCAGCACCCACCACCAGCCCTGCTTCTCACCTTGCGTTGAATCAGCGCGTCAAGTTCAGACCGCAAGGCGAGCACGGAGCGGGCGGCGGCGGGCGGCATGAAGAACTCAAAGTAGCCATCCAGCATGTGAAGATACCCAGGGTCGGTGGTGGGGGTGAGCGGCCCTCCAAACAGCAACAGTCCCGCATCAGAGACACCAGTAGAATCGCGGATAAAGACTGAAGTTGTCTTGATCTGGTCATGTGCGGGCAGAAGGGATGATTGCAGTGTTGGTTTTTGGGTTCACTTCACGGGTGAAAGAGAATACACCCGTGAGCGGCCCTCCCAACAGTTTTTGGGTTCACTTCACGGGTTCACTTCACGGGTTCACTTCACGGGTTCACTTCACGGGTGAAAGAGAATACACGGGTCATGGGATGAGCGGCCTCGAACAGCAGCAGCCCCGCATCGGACACACCGGTAGAATCGCGGATAAAGACGAATTCGTCTTGATCTGTGTGTGTGGGAGCATGGGGATGAGGTGGGGTACAGAGGGTGAAGATGAGAGGGTTACACACCACGATGTAAGGCCATTACACACCACGACGTAAGGCCATAACACACCACGACGTAAGGCTAACACACACGACGTAAGGCCATATCACACCACGACGTAAGGCCATAACACACCACGACGTAAGGCCATATCACACACGACGTAAGGCCATATCACACCACGATGTAAGGCCATTACACACCACGACGTAAGGCCATATCACACCACGACGTAAGGCCATATCACACCACGACGTAAGGCCATATCACACCACGACGTAAGGCCATATCACACCACGACGTAAGGCCATATCACACCACGACGTAAGGCCATATCACACCACGACGTAAGGCCATGTCACACCACGACGTAAGGCCATATCACACCACGATGTAAGGCCATAACACACCATGACGTAAGGCCATATCACACCACCACGTAAGGCCATATCACACCACGACGTAAGGCCATATCACACCACGACATAAGGCCATATCACACCACCCCATGCCATGGCACAACACTTTGTTGTTGAAGACCCACGGAATGGGTCCAGGATGCGAGTGAGACGAGCATGTCTATTTTTTCGTCGACTCACAACTTGTTTTTAGAGTCTATTTTTGAGTCGATTCAAACCCCCAGATTTTGATTATGTTTTAAAGTCGACTCAACGATAGGAATGGGTATGGGTTGTGAGCGAGACGAGCATGATTCGTGGTCAGGCGTATCCGACCCCGGCTGTGGCGTGAGGCCACATCACACCACGGCATCCCATGCCACACCATGTCATGCCACACCAAGCCGTGCAACACCATCCCATGCCACACCATCCCATGTCACACCATCCCATGCCACACCATCCCATGCCACACCATCCCATGCCACACCATCCCATGCCACACCATCCCATGCCACACCACGGCATCCCATGCCACACCATCCCATGCCACACCATCCCATGCCACACCATCCCATGCCACACCATCCCATGCACACCATCCCATGCCACACCATCCCATGCCACACCATCCCATGCCACACCATTCCATGCCACACCACGCCACACCACGCCACACTATGCCATGCCATGCCATGCCATGCCATGGCAATCCGCATTACCAGGCAGGGGTAGGGCAAGCAATCGAGACCAGCACATTCCATGGAAAGCAAAAATCACATCACACCCCTGTCCATGGCATAAGGGCGCACCATGCCATGAAATGCCATGCCACAGCACCCCATGGCATGCCACAGCACCCCATGGCATGCCACAGCACCCCATGGCATGGCACAGCACCTTCTCGTTGAAGACCAGCCAGGGGTAGGGGAAACGCGTGAGACCAGCATTGACCGAGGACTGCCAGGGAGGGGGGATAAGGGTGATGGGGATGGCGGATGAGGGATAGGGGGTGGTGGGGAATGGGGGATGAGGACCAATGGGAGCGGGTGATTGCCGAGAAACTAGGAGGAGTAACGACTTAATATTCTTCCTACATGTGCGGCATACATGAACACGTGGTGCATGTTGAGCTCTTTACCTGGAAAATGATGCATGTTCTACACCACATCTCATCACATGTCTCACCACACATCTCATCACACATTGCACCAGAGATCTCATCTCACTACATACGTAAGCACTGGTGGATGTTCACCTCCCCATCCTCCTCCGTCTTGTACGTTGTGCTGCTCCAACAACCTCCCCTTCCCCTCCTTCCCCTTCGTTGTCCCCCCTCTTCTCCATCACCACATTAATACGCACCTGGTGGATGTTCACCTCCCCATCCTCCTCGTCTTGTACGTTATTGTGCTGCTCACAACACCTCCCCTTCCCCTCCTTCCCCCTTCGTTGTCCCCCCCTTTCTCCATTCACCACATTAATACGCACCTGGTGGATGTTCACCTCCCCATCCTCCTCCGTCTTGTACGTTGTGCTGCTCACAACACCTCCCCTTCCCTCCTTCCCCCTTCGTTGTCCCCCCCTCTTCTCCATTCACCACATTAATACGCACCTGGTGGATGTTCACCTCCCCATCCTCCTCCGTCTTGTACGTTGTGCTGCTCACAACACCTCCCCTTCCCCTCCTTCCCCCTTCGTTGTCCCCCCCTCTTCTCCATTCACCACATTAATACGCACCTGGTGGATGTTCACCTCCCCATCCTCCTCCGTCTTGTACGTTGTGCTGCGCGTCCGTTTCTGGATGTGACCAGCAGACGGGGAGGTGAAGGGAGGTGAAGGGTGAAGAGGGTTGAAGATATATGGGGTGGTGGGTGCCCGGTTGGGGAACGAATGCAGTCAAATGAGTGAACAGTGATGCAGGGAACTAGATACTTGTCGAGAAGTCAACCGAGACAAAGAGAGCTACGAGCGGAACAATCCTGTGAGCTACGATGACTTTCATCATCCATGCATGTGATGCAATCCTGCCAAGCACAAGAATGCCATTGCGTATGCATGCATGCATGCATTCATGCAAGCAGCTGTCTGTTTCTCGCACACAGCCACCCAGGAATGCACTCTCTCTCTTCCCCTCTCACCACTGCCGATGCCAGTCCAGCCAGCTGCGCCGCTCGAACGAACTCGGGGTCGTTGCTCCTGCTGTTGGCCTCACTCATACTGCGCACATGCAAAGCCCCCACACACACTCACACACACTCACCACAGCGGAAGCCACTCCGGGGAACAGACCAGCCAGCAGCGCCGCTCGCACGAACTCGGGGTCGTTGCTCCTGCTGTTGGCCTCATCCATGCCTTGCTGCACGTCCACCAATCCCAGCTCGCCAAGTGTCCCCAGCAGCTGCCGCCTCAGCCCTGCTATTGCCTGGCGGACAGGCAGGGCAGCAGATGGTACAGTCGGAAAATAATACGATTTGGTTACCATCTCGAGACAGTTGGCAGGGCCCAGTACAGATTGGAAAGAGATAATTTGGCCAGAAATTGGAGAAGAGAGTGTGACTGACGAGTATGAAGAAGTGTTTTGAGACGTCTCAAAACACTACTTTATACAGAAATTGGAGAAGAAAGGGCGACTGACAAGGAAAAGAAAGGATGGGGACAAGACAACACAAGTTAACTGACAAGAAGAAATAAGCTACAACGAGAAATGAGAATCTAGGAAAAAATTGTGCTTATAACCAGCAAGAATTATAATTTACGGCCGCAGAATTTACAGGTTTGAGACGTCTCACAGCCAAGTACAGTACACACACCAAAATTGCTGCCGACCTTATGCGCTGTGAAAGTGCGTGTGAACCTTAGAATTCAGAACGCGAAAGAAGAGAAAGAAAGTTAAAACAGAGTCAGGATGTATCCATAACACCACCACGTGCCTGCATGGTGGGGTGCGATAGGAAGTGGTCGTAGCAGTACGCCCTGGCAGCGCTGTATCCATCGCTGCGGCTGGTTGCTGATCCCAGAGCCGTCACCCACCCCTCGAACGCCCTCACTGCCGCGAAGTGGTCGCTGCAGTCGTCCCCTGCAAAGCGCAGGCGCACTGAATCAGCCACCTGATTCAAAGGGTAAGAGAGAAATGAATTGGGGAAGAATGGATTGAAGATGGTGGGTAAATGAATGGATGGATGGATGGACGGTCGGACGGACGGACAGACGGACGGACGGGACGGACGGGTGGATGGATGGATGGATGGATGGATGGATGGATGGATGGATCATGAGATACCCCTGAAGCAGCGGCGAAGTTCACCTCTCCCAATGCCCAGCGAGCAAGGGGTTGATCATCACATGACAAAGATACCCAAATCTTGCTTTGAGTTGACTCACAACATCTTGCGTTGGTGGTTGTTACTGAGTTGACAAATGAATCGGAGAGCAAGATTATGGAGCTATATCCCGCTGACAAAATAACTAAGTTCTTCAAGCTCTTCAAGCTATCCTGCTTATCTCCTTGATGATGCTACGGTTGTACCACATATGTGCACGCTTACAAAGATGTTATCACACCATAATCTATGCCCAAGGTCTTCATTTAAATGCCAAAGAGCGTGACATTCCTTTGGAACCGTTGGAGCCGCTGAACTGAGCTTAGGTGTCATAGCAATTTTCCTCATTCGGCTTTTAGCTGTCCAAAGCACATTCTGTTCAAGACGGATTTTCCTCCTTGCTCAAAGTCTACAAGGCTGTCTTGAACAGAATGTGCTTTGGACAGCTCAAAGCCGAATGAGGAAAATTGCTATGACGCCTAAGCTCAGTCCAGCGGCTCCAACGGTTCCAGAGGAATGTCACACTCTTTGGCATTCAAATGAAGAACTTGGGTATAGATTATGGTGTAATAATATCTTTGTAAGCGTGCACACATGTGGTACAACCATAGAATCATCAAGGAGATAAACAGGATAGCTTGAAGAGCTTGAAGAACTTAGTTATTTTGTCGGCGGGATATAGCTCCATAATCTTGCTCTCCGATTCATTTGTCAACTCAGTACCCAATCGTGAGCGTTTTGGAATTCTCAAAAGTGGCCAAATGTTTGGTTGCTGACTGTTACACCACAATATATCTGCCACGACTCCCTCTCCCTCTCCCTGCTCACCTCTCCCTTATCCGCCAACCACACCCACGGCTCTCGCTCACTGCGAGTGGCCATCCCGGCGAGCACATGGGATCACGAACAACAGCACTGCTGTGAAGGGAGAGGGTTGACACATAGCAGCAGCGTTACCATCACTCACTCCTTCACCTTCCTGCCTCATTCGCACTCACATCCCTGCTCACCTCTCTCTTATCCGCCGGTCGCACCCATGGCTCTCTCTCACTAAGGGTAGCAGCCGCAGTAAGCACAGTGCTCACACACACGACAGCACTGCTGCCATCACCCCTTCACTTCCCCCTTCATATTCCTGCCTCATTCTCACCTCTTTCTTATCTGCTGGTCGCACCCACAGCTCTCTCTCACTAAGGGTAGCAGCTACAGTGAGCACAGGGTTCACACATGCCAGCACCGCCGCCATCACACCCCTTCATCTCCCCCTCATTTTCTTGTCACATCCCTTTTCACATACCCCTCCGCACCTCTCTCTTATCAGCCGGTCGCACCCACGGTTCTCTCTCGCTAAGGGTAGCCGCCACAGTGAGCACCGGGTTCACACATGCTAGCACCGCCGCGACCCTCCTCCTTCATCTGCGTGCCCCAATCTTACCTCTCTCTTATCTGCTGGTCGCACCCACGGCTCTCTCTCGCTGAAGGTAGCCACCACAGTGAGCACCGGGTTCACACATGCTAGCACCGCCGCGACCCTCCTCCTTCATCTGCGTGCCCCAATCTTACCTCTCTCTTATCTGCTGGTCGCACCCACGGCTCTCTCGCGCTGAAGGTAGCCACCACAGTGAGCACCGGGTTCACACACGCAAGAAGCCAAGTCACCCAGTGACCTACTTACCTCTCTCTTATCTGCCGGTCGCACCCACAGCTCTCTCTCACTAAGGGTAGCAGCTACAGTGAGCACAGGGTTCACACACGACAGCACCGCCGCCATCACTCCCTCCTCTCCCCCTCATCTGCGTGCCTCATTCTCACCTCTCGCTTATCAGCTGGTCGCACCCACGGCTCTCTCTCACTGAGAGTGGCTCCTACAGTGAGCACAGGGTTGACACATGAGAGCACCGCCGCCATCACCAGCATCTTCCCCACCCGTGGCTCCAGGGGCAGTGCTGTGAGGTGCCGACCTGGCGAAGGGGGAGAGAAAGGCAGGTTGGGTTGGGAGAGACGCGAGTTGTAGGGAGGAGAGGGAAGTAGAGGAGAGGAGAGGAGAGGAGAAGGAGAGGAGGGAGAGGGAGAGGAGAGGAGAGGAGGGAGGAGAGGAGAGGAGAGGAATGGAGAGGAGAGGAGAGAGGAAAGGAGAGGAGAGGAGAGGAGAGGAATGGAGAGGAGAGAGAGAGGAGGAAAGGAGAGGAGGGAGAGGGGAGGAAAACGAGATAAGAGCAACAAGAGAAGTGGGAGAGGAGAGGAGAGGAGACGAGAGGAGCGAAAAGGAGAGGAGAGGAGAGGAGAGGAGAGGAGAGGAGTAGAGGAGAGGAGAGGTGAGGTGAGGTGAGGAGAGGAGAGATGATAAGAGAGGAGAGGAGAGGAGAGAGGAGAGGAGAGGAGGAGGAGAGGAGAGGAGAGGAGAGGAAAGGTGAGGAAAGGAGAAGATACATGGCATGATGGGATGGGGGTAGCACATTGAGTTGGCCTGGGAGAAAGGTGCGGATGGAGAGGCACACACGCACGCATGAGGGACATGTTCATGCGATGCGTACCCAGTGGTGTGAGGCTTTCATCCTTGCCCATGTGTGTGGTGGCATGTGAGAATGTGCATCTGCGCATGCCACACGCATGGGGTGGGGTGTATCATGTATGGCCACGCCACGCCATGCCATGCTATGCCATGCGATGCGTACCAAGCGGTGTGAGGTTCTCATCCTTGTCCATGTGTGTGGCATGTCAGAGCCAGGCGGTGGCCATACCACGCCATGCCACGCCATGCCATGCCATGCCACGCCACGCCATGCCACGCCACGACATGCCATGCCATGCCACACCATGCCATCCATGCCACGCCATGCCACGTCATGCCACGCCATGCATGCGTACCAAGCGGTGTGAGGTCTCATCCTTGTCCAGCGCCCCCACATCCTCCAGCAGCTCTATGGCATTGTCCACCTGCATGCATGCATGCATGACACACGGATGGCACAAGAATGGATGTGCACGTGGATACATGGACAGACGCATGAAAGAAAACATGAAAACACAGGTGCAGGGATTAGCATGACGTACTAATCCTTCTCCAACGCCCCGTCCACCCCCCCCCCCATCCTCCAGCAGCTCTATTGCATTGGCCCGCAGCAGCTCTATTGCATTGGCCCGCAGCAGCTCTATTGCATTGGCCCGCAGCAGCTCTATTGCATTGGCCCGCAGCAGCTCTATTGCATTGGCCCGCAGCAGCTCTATTGCATTGGCCCGCAGCAGCTCTATTGCATTGGCCCGCAGCAGCTCTATTGCATTGGCCCGCAGCAGCTCCGGCTGACCATAGGCCGGCAGAGCAGCAAACAGCGGGCGCGGGCACAGATGGAATGGAAACACTCGCTATGCCTAGACGCGTCACAGATGGAATGGAAACACTCGCTATGCCTAGACGCGTCACAGATGGAAACACTCGCTATGCCTAGACGCGTCACAGATGGAAACACTCGCTATGCCTAGACGCGTCACAGGTTTCCATCTGCCATTAGAATCCAGCCCACCCCGTCCACTGCTAGCCATTCCCAAGTTGACTTTTGAGTCGACTCAAAGTCAACGTCCATGCTAGCCATTCCCAAGCTCACAGCTAGAGGTACTGGTGACTGTACGGCCACGTGAAAGAAGGAGTGTTTTGAGACGTCTCAAAACACTGCTAGCCATTCCCAAGCTCACAGCTAGAGGTACTGGTGACTGTACGGCCTTCCCCAGGAACTCTCCAATATTGCCCAGCCCAAGGGTCTTGATCTGCAGGCAATTGACAACCCATCCAGGGTCCAACTATACCCCCACTCACAGCTAGCGGCTCTGGCGGCTGTATGGCTTTCCCCAGGAACTCCCCGATGTTCCCCAGGCCGAGAGTCTTGATCTGCAGGCACAGCGAGTGCAGCGGCGCCCTCAGCAGCTCCGGCTGGCCATAGTCCGGCAGAGCAGCAAACAGCGGGCGCGGATACAGGTGGAAACACACGCCCGGCCGCACTCTCCCCGCGCGCCCCCGCCTCTGCTTCACAGACGCCTTGGAGACCCACTGGGGGAGGAGACACGGCACGTTGTTGACTGCGTCGTAGGAAGTTTCCTTGGCCTTTCCTGTGTCGATGACCAGGGCAACGTCGTTGATGGTGATGGAGGTTTCCGCCATGTTGGTTGCTAGAATGACCTTGGTCACCCCTGCGGGTGGCGGGTTGAATATTAGCTTCTGCTTGGGAAAGTTGGATAGGGGAGGAAAGGGGCGAAGATAGGGGAATGAATGTGTGACGGCGTCGTTGATGGTGATGGAGGTTTCCGCCATGCTGATGGCTACGATGACCTTGGTGGTGATGCCGGGAGGAGGGGGTTGAGTATGAGCTTCTGCTTGATGAGAAAGAGGGGTTAAGGAGGGATAAGAGGGAGAGGGATGCAAAGGGTGAGTTAGGGTTTACGATGCCAAGACGTCGTTGATGGTGATGGATGTCTCTGCCATGTTGGTGGCTAGAATGACTTTAGTAACCCCTGGGGGTGGTGGGGTGATTATGAGCTTCTGTTAGGGGGGACAGGGGTGGCAGGAAAGCACAGGGGGCGGGAAGGGGTTAAGATGATCAGGGCAACGTCGTTGATGGTGATGGAGGTTTCGGCCATGTTGGTGGCCAGGCCAGGATCACCTTGGTTGGTGATTCCTGGGGGTGGCGGGATGAAGATCAACTTCTGCTTGGAGGAAAAGAAGGTATAGGGGGAGATAGGGGGGTGAAGGTGGGGGGAGCGGGGCAAGGGCCACATCGTTGATGGTGATGGAAGTATTCGCCATGTGAGGTAAAGTTTTCGCCATGTTTTCTCCAAGTGAGGTACCGATGGCAACTGCATACCCCCATCTCGCACGCACCTGCTCATGCCCGTGGCACGTGAGCAGCAGCACCCGGCTCTCATCCCCCAACAACAAATGTCCCTCAGCCTGTATTGATCCATCCCCTTAGCCCCTCACCCCATCTCACACGCACCTGCTCTTCGATGGGCATGCTGCCATGACATGTGAGCAGAGCAGCAGCACGTGGCTCTCATCTCCCAGCAGCGGATGCTTCCTCAGCCTGTCCTGTCCCCCATGACAAAATCCTTGTACCCTCAGCCCACCTCAGCCCATCTCACACGCACCTGCTCTTCGATGGGCATGCTGCCGTGGCATGTCAGCAGCAGCACCCGGCTTTCATCCCCCAGCAGCGGATGCTCCCTCAGCCTGTCCCGCATGCCAATAATATCATCCCACCCCCGTCATAAACACCAGTATTGCGCCTGCATCCTTGCTCCCCACACTCCCTGCTGTGTCCTGCTTCCCTTCCCTCCTCTCCTCCTCCCTCTCCTGTATCCCATCTCTCTCCCTCACCACCTCCCACCTCCCCTTCCCCTCTCTGCCCCAGTCTCTCCCCCCCTCTCTCCCCCTTCCTTCTGCATCTGCGCCAGCAGCCGGGGGCCGCGCCGCACTGCAAACTCGAGAGCCGATTCGATGAGGGAGAACCCCACGCCCTCGCCCGTCCACTGCTGCATGGACCGTTGCACAAAGGGCGAGTGCGACGTAAACGAATGGTTGGTAAGAGCTTCCTGTGTGGCCGTGGGGGAGGAATCAGGGTGGGGAAGGGCATGGGTGGAATCGAAGGAAGGCGAGGAATCCAATGAGTGAAAGAACAACCACGCCCTCAAAGCTCCACCGCTCCATGGAGCGTTGCACAAAGGGCGAGTGTGAGGCGAAGGAGTGGTGGGCGAGAGCTTCCTGTGTGGCAGAGGGAGGGGAATGTGGTTGGGGAACGGAAAACCAATCCAATGAGTGGCAACTCCAGGTGACTTTTGAGTCCAGGTGACTCAAAAGTCACGAGGGGAATGTGGCTGGGGAACGGAAGTCCAATGAGTGGCAACTCCACGCCCTCACCAGTACACTGCTCCATGGAGCGTTGCACAAAGGGCGAGTGGGAGCGAAACAAGTGGTGGGCGAGAGCTTCTTGAAACAGCAGCGGGAGGAATTTGCAGGTGTTGAAGTTTGTCAGATTGCAAGGGAGGAGCGGCAGGGGCGGACGGACTAAAAAAAACCACGGATGCATCATATCATACCATGGCTGCACGAAACGGCAGTGGTAACACAAAAGTCACAGAACTGACTCGCTAACTCGAGAGCTCATGTCTTGAGCCGAAATAAAAAAAGAAACCATGACTTCCCTGATCCCCTGGGCAGTGCTTGAGCGAAGGGAGATACCACGAATAAGAAGCGCCGCTGACTTTTGAGTCGACTGAAAAATCAGGAAGGGAGATACCATGAAGAAGAACCGACGCTTTCACCGGCCCGGAAAGAATACCTGAACAAAGGAAGGTTCCAGGCTGTTTCTCCGCTTCTCCATGAGAGCCATCTGCCGCCTCCTCTTCCACTGCTGCTCGCTGCCGTAGTCGTCCACCTGTTGGGGTGTGGTGTGCGGTACGGTGCGGTGTGCGATTGGTTATGATGTGATGCGGTGCGGTAGTGTTACTTTGGAATGCAGTAAGGGTCAAGTAACCAGACATTGACTTGCTCTTCCACTGCTGCTCGCTGCCGTAGTCCTTGACCTGATAGGGTATGTGCAGTGGGGTGTGATGCGGTGGAGTTTGGTGCGGTGGGGTGGTGTCATTCAAAGAATCACAGTGACTTGTTCTTCCACTGCTGCTCACTGCCATAATCGTTCACCTGGGAGGCGTATGAGTGGGTGGCGCGATGTGGTATGGCATGGTTTGTTTGTGTGCTTGTTTGTTTGCTTGTTTGTCTGTTTCTTTGATTTTTTTTTTAACATTTGACAAACCTGATGGTGTTATGGGGAATGCAATGCGGTATGTGATAATCAGATCAGACAGTAACTTGCTCGTCCACTGGTTCCAATGCAGTAGTCATCCACCCGTGATGGAGTGGAAGAAATGTGACATACAACAAGGGCAGTGATTCTCAACTGGTACTGGGAAAGAAAGTGACGGGCAGTGCTGCAGTGGTCGGCCACAACGGGCAGCAGCAAAGAAAGAAAAGAAGAAAGAAGAAGGAGGAGAAGGAGGAGAAGGAGGAGAAGGAGGAGAAGGAGGAGAAGGAGGAGAAGGAGGAGAAGGAGGAGAAGA
>CANXME010001474.1:0-30512 GCA_948144175.1 Closterium sp. NIES-65 | reverse complement strand
GCGAAGCTGCAAGAACAAGGGCCTAGCGTGTGCAAAATGAAAAGAACAAGGATCTAGGATGTGCAAATTTGCAAGAACAAGGGCCTAGCGTGTGCAAAATAAAAAGAACAAGGGCATAGCGAGTGCAAAATAGCAAGAACAAGGGCCTAGCGTGTGCAAAATAAAAAGAACAAGGGCCTAGCGTGTGCAAAATAGCAAGAACAAGAGCCTAGCATGTGCAAAACTGCAAGAACAAGGGCCTAGCGTGTGCAAAATTGCAAGAACAAGGGCCTAGCGTGTGCAAAATAAAAAGAACAAGGGCATAGCGTGTGCAAAATAGCAAGAACAAAGGCCTAGCGTGTGCAAAATAAAAAGAACGAGGGCCTAGCATGTGCAAAATAAAAAGAACAAGGGCCTAGCGTGTGCAAAATTGCAAGAACAAGGGCCTAACGTGTGCAAAATTGCAAGAACAAGGGCCTAGCGAGTGCAAAATAGCAAGAGCAAGGGCCTAGCGTGTGCAACAAATCAAGAACAAGGGCCTAGCGTTCGCGAAAAAGCAAGAACAAGGGTCTAGCGTGTGCAAAAAAAAAAAAGAACAAAGGTCTAGCATGTGCAAAATTGCAAGAACAAGGGCCTAGCATGTGCAAAATAAAAAGAACAAGGGCATAGCGTGTGCAAAATAAAAAGAACAAGGGCATAGCATGTGCAAAATAAAAAGAACAAGGGCCTAGCGTGTGCAAAATAAAAATAACAAGGGCCTAGCGTGTGCAAAATTGCAAGAACAAGGGCCTAGCGTGTGCAAAATTGCAAGAACAAAGGCCTAGCGAGTGCAAAATAGCAAGAGCAAGGGCCTAGCGTGTGCAAAAAATCAAGAACAAGGGCCTAGCGTTCGCGAAATTGCAAGAACAAGGTCCTAGCGTGTGCAAAATGAAAAGAACAAGGATCTAGAATGTGCAAAAATGCAAGAACAAGGGCCTAGCGTGTGCAAAAAAAAAAGAACAAAGGCATAGCGTGTGCAAAATAGCAAGAACAAGGGCCTAGCGTGTGCAAAATAAAAAGAACAAGGGCCTAGCGTATGCAAAATAGAAAGAGCAAGGGCCTAGCGTGTGCAAAATAGCAAGAACAAAGGCCTAGCGTGTGCAAAATAAAAAGAACAAGGGCCTAGCGTGTGCAAAATTGCAAGAACAAGGGCCTAGCGTGTGCAAAATTGCAAGAACAAGGGCCTAACGTGTGCAAAATTGCAAGAACAAGGGCCTAGCTAGTGCAAAATAGCAAGAGCAAGGGCCTAGCGTGTGCAAAAAATCAAGAACAAGGGCCTAGCGTTTGCGAAATAGCAAGAACAAGGGTCTAGCGTGTGCAAAAAAAAAAGAACAAGGGTCTAGCATGTGCAAAATTGCAAGAACAAGGGCCTAGCATGTGCAAAATAAAAAGAACAAGGGCATAGCATGTGCAAAATAAAAAGAACAAGGGCATAGCATGTGCAAAATTAAAAGAACAAGGGCCTAGCGTGTGCAAAAAAAAAATAACAAGGGCCTAGCGTGTGCAAAAGTGCAAGAACAAGGGCCTAGCGTGTGCAAAATTGCAAGAACAAAGGCCTAGCGAGTGCAAAATAGCAAGAGCAAGGGCCTAGCGTGAGCAAAAAATCAAGAACAAGGGCCTAGCGTTCGCGAAATTGCAAGAACAAGGTCCTAGCGTGTGCAAAATGAAAAGAACAAGGATCTAGAATGTGCAAAAATGCAAGAACAAGGGCCTAGCGTGTGCAACATAAAAAGAACAAGGGCATAGCGTGTGCAAAATAGCAAGAACAAGGGCCTAGCGTGTGCAAAATAAAAAGAACAAGGGCCTTGCATGTGCAAAATTGCAAGAACAAGGGCTTAGCGAGTGCAAAATAGCAAGAGCAAGGGCCTAGCGTGTGCAAAAAATCAAGAACAAGGGCATAGCATTCGCGAAATAGCAAGAACAAGGGCCTAGCGTGTGCAAAATAAAAAGAACAAGGGTCTAGCATGTTCAAAAATGCAAGAACAAGGGCCTAGCATGTGCAAAATAAAAAGAACAAATGCATAGCGTGTGCAAAATAAAAAGAACAAGGGCCTAGCGTGTGCAAAATTGCAAGAAGAAGGGCCTAGCGTGTGCAAAATTGCAAGAACAAGGGCCTAGCGAGTGCAAAATTTGTCAGAACTATATAGCTTATACTATTGTGTAGGCTATAGTGGGGTATCCCATAGGGGGTACAACCCAATTAGGGTTTCCTATTTGTACTCACTTCTTCCATAGTCATTCCATCCTCGTTCTCTCTTTCACATGGAATCAGAGCAGGTCCCCTACTAGGGACTGTTTCTTGGGCCCACCGAAGCGCGCCCCGAGGCGCGCGTCCTTTTTTTTAGCGACCCGTCGTGTCGCCCTCCCTAGCGGCCTGTCGAGCCGCCCTACCTTGCGGCCCCGCCGCCCTATCGCGCGGCCTCGCCGCCCTAAGTCGCGGCCCGCCCGCCGCCCTACTTCGACGGCCCCGCCGCCCTACGTCGTGGCCCGCCGCCCTACTTCGACGGCCCGCCCGCCGCCCTACGTCGCGGCCCCGCCGCCCTACGTCCCGGCCCGCCCGCCGCCCTACTTCGACGGCCCGCCCGCCGCCCTACGTCGCGGCCCCGCCGCCCTACGTCCCGGCCCGCCCGCCGCCCTACTTCGAAGGCCCGCCCGCCGCCCTACGTCGCGGCCCTGCCGCCCTCAGCTACGCGGCCCCGCCGCCTTCTGCTACGCGACCCTGCCGCCCTCTACTACGCGGCCCCGCCGCCCCTCGATCGCGGCCCCGCCGCCCTCTGCTACGCGGCTCCGCCGCCCTCTGCTACGCGGCCCCGCCGCCCTCTGCTACGCGGCCCCGCCGCCCTCTCCTACGCGGCACCGCCGCCCTCTGCTCCGCGGCCCCGCCGAGCCGCCCAGCATCAGCCGAGCCGCCCAGCAGCAGCCGAGCCGCCGCCGAGCCGCCGCCGCCTGAGCCGCCGCCCGGGCCGCCGCCGAGCCGCCGCCGCCTGCGCCGCCGAGCCGGAGCCACCCGAGCCGCCGCCGAGCCGCCCAGCAGCAGCCGAGCCGCCGCCGAGCCGCCGCCGCCCGAGCCGCCGCTGAGCTGCGACCGAACCGCCGCCCGAGCCGCCCGAACCGCCCGAGCCGCCCGAGCCGCCCGAGCCGCCCGACCCGCCGTGCTGCTGTTCCTGAGCTGTGTTCTTCTGCTGCTGACCTACCCGACTCTCCCAGCCCGGTGAGACTTCCAGCTGCTGCCATGGCCACCCCCAATGTTCTTACTTTTGACGCTGAGGGGAGGGCCATTGACTTTGCCGTCTGGATTGAAGACCTGCAGCTGTACTTACTGTGTGATGCGATAGATGAGGTCTCTCTTTTTGACTTTGTCTCTGGCACTGTTCCTGCCCCACCTGCTGATGCTGACTCTGCCGTTCGCTCCAAGTGGGCGACCCGCGATGCTGCTGCACGTCTTGCTGTGCGTCGCCACCTCCCTTCCTCTGAGCGTGCCCACTTTAGTCAGTGCAAGACCGCTCAGGCCTTGTACGACGCTGTAGTTGCACGCTACTCCTCCCCTTCCTCCGCTACCCTTAGCCGCCTCATGCTACCGTTTCTCTTCCCTGACCTCGCTTCCTTTCCCACTGTCGCTGACCTCGTTACCCACCTCCGTGCTAGTGACACCCGCTACCGCGCTGCCCTTCCTGCTGAGTTCCGCGCTGCGAACCCTCCTCCCATGTACATCACCCTCTACTTTCTCGTCACCCGTCTCCCTGAGTCCCTTCGTGTCGTTAGGGACCAGTTTCTCTCTGTCTGTCCCACCACTCTCACTGTCGACCTCCTTGAGGAGTCCCTGCTAGCGGCTGAGAAGAGTATTGTCGCTGTAGGGGCCTCTCGGGGTGACCCTCGCACCCCCATCTTTGAGGGGTGTGGTCCTTCCCCCCTGCTGCCCTCTGTCGCCTCTGCCGCTGCGGCCGACCTCACTGGTTTTGAGTCGGTCGGCGCGGCGTCTGCCCCCAGCGGCAGACGCCGCTCTGGCAAGAGCAAGGGGGGCAAGGGAGCGGGTGGAGCTCGAGGGGGCGGTGGAGGAGGCGGTGGGGGTGGCGGGGGGAGTGGGGGTGGCGGTGGGGGTGGTGGTGGGAGTGGAGGTACTGGTGGCGGCGGTGGAGGCGGAGGTGGCGGCGGAGGTGGTAGCGGAGGAGGCGGTGGGAGCGGTGGGAGCGACGGTCCTGGTGGGGGAGGTGGCGGTGGAGACGGGGGTGGCGGTGGAGGCGGGGGTGGCGGTGGAGGCGGGGGTCGGAGTGGCTCGTCCCAGCGGAGCAGCTCTGGGGGTGGTCAGCGCCAGCAGCAGCAGCAGCAACAGCAGCAGCCGCAGCAGCAGCCACAGCAGCAGCAGCGCTCTCGCACCGTCCCCGGCCCTCAGCAGCTCCGTGAGTGGTACTTGCAGCGTCAGCGTGGTGGTGCGCTTGGTCCCTGCCCCTACGTTCTTCGCACAGGTGACCGTGCAGGGGAGAGGTGTGGAGGCGCCCACACAGCCCGCCGCTGCTTTGGCCGCCTGACCGACGCCTGGCGTCAGCAGTTTCCGGAGGCCGCTGAGATCCCCCGCTGGGGAGAGCTGTCTAGGGCTGGTGTAGCTATTTATGATCTTGATTTTGATGCTATTCTCTCTGCTATGTATGCTGTGACTGGTAGTGATGAGGATGACTGTTACCGGTGTTTCCCGCCCGACCCGGGCATTGGTACTGCCGCGTCAGGTACTAGTGAGGCTGCTGCTCTAGGTGCCAGTGCGTCTGTGCTCTCAGGTGCTGGTGAGTCTGCCCTCTCAGGTACTGTGTCGGCTTCGGCCTCTCACACCTTCACCCTTGACTCTGGAGCGTCTCGCTCCTTCTTTAGGGACCGCACCACTCTCACGCCGCTGAGTCGGCCGGTTGCGGTGTCCCTGGCTGACCCCTCTGGGGGGCCTGTCCTGTCTCGCTTCTCCACTGTCCTCCCGTGTCCTGCGGCCCCCTCTGGCACCCTGACTGGTCTCTACCTCCCCTCGTTCTCGACGAACTTGGTGAGTGGTGCTGACCTCCAGGATGCGGGTGTCCACCAGTTCACCCCTGCTCGTCAGCGGGTGACCCACTGCACGGAGGCGGATACAGGTCGCCACCTGGCTACGTTTACACGTCGGCCAGGGTCGAGCCTGTACACACTGACCACTGCTTCTCCTCCAGGTGCTGAGTCTGGTAGGGTCCCTTCGTCTGGTCAGGTGTTTGCTGCAGCGTCCAGGTCTGGTCCTGAGTCTGCCCCCTGCTCGTGTCGTCGTCTGTCTCACGAGACCCTCCTCTGGCACCACCGCCTTGGCCACCCCTCTCTGCTTCGGCTCAGAGGCATGGCCTCGCGAGTCCTTGTGTCTGGTCTTCCCCGGTCTCTCCCTCCCCTTCCTCCGGGCCCTGGCCCTACCTGTGTCCCCTGTGTCGAGGGGCGCCAGCGTGCTGCCCCTCACTCCTCCCAGTTTCCTCCGACAGAGGCCCCGTTGCAGACGCTTCACATGGACGTGTGGGGCCCAGCCCGCGTCCGTGGACAGGGTCAGGAGCGCTACTTCTTGCTGGTGGTTGACGACTACTCGCGTTACACCACAGTCTTCCCCTTGCGCAGCAAGGGTGAGGTCACTGCGGTGTTGATCGACTGGATCCGCGCAGCTCGTCTCCAGCTTCGGAGGAGCTTTGGCTCTGACTTCCCTGTTTTGCGTCTGCACTCGGACAGAGGCGGAGAGTTCTCCTCTGGCCTCCTGAGTGCCTACTGTCGTGCACGAGGCATTCGTCAGACCTTCACGCTTCCGGACTCACCACAGCAGAATGGGATTGCTGAGCGCCGCATTGGCATGGTCATGGACGTCGCTCGTACGTCCATGATGCATGCGGCTGCTCCCCATTTTCTGTGGCCGTTTGCGGTCAGGTACGCTGCGCACCAGATCAACCTCCACCCCAGGGTCTCTCGACCGGAGACCTCCCCAGCCCTGCTGTGGACGGGGAAGGTTGGCGATGCGTCGGCGTTCCGGGTCTGGGGATCTCGGGCGTTTGTTCGCGACCTGTCTGCGGACAAGCTGTCCCCTCGTGCTTCTCCCTGCGTCTTCCTGGGGTTCCCCCCCGACGCCCCTGGGTGGCAGTTTTACCACCCCACCTCTCGACGTGTTCTGTCCTCCCAGGACGTCACGTTCGACGAGTCGGTACCCTACTACCGCCTCTTCCCCTACCGCACTCCGTCCCTCCCCCCACCCCCGCTCTTCCTGGTACCAGGTCCCCCCCCGGTAGTCCCCCTCCCCCCTCAGGGTCCTGCCCCTTCAGGTGTGTCCCAGGTAGACGCGGTCGAGCCTGTCGAGGTCACTGGTGACTCTGGTGCTGCTGCGGGAGCTGAGCCTGGGGGTGCGGAGTCTGGGGGTGCTGAGCCTGGGGGTGCAGTGCCTAGGGGTGCTGAGCCTGGGGGTGCTGCGTCTGGGGGTGCTGTGCCTGGGGGTGCTGAGCCTGGGGGTGCTGTGCCTGGGGGTGCTTCGTCTCGCCGGGAGCCACTCTCCCCGCAGGAGCTGCGTGAGTGGTTTGCCAGGCGCTGGAGGTGTGCTGCTGGTGCTGGTGGTTCTTCGGCTGCAGAGGGTACTGCTGCCTCGCGTCCCGCCGGTGCTCGTACTGTGGGTGCTGGAGCTGCTGGGTCTGAGAGTTCTCCTGGAGCTGGTGCTACTGAGGGTGTTGGCGCTGAGCCTGCCGTTGGCGGTCCGACTGACAGTGCTCCTGGTGCTGCTGCTGGAGGTTCTGGAGCTTCTGGTGGTGCTGCTGGAGGTGCTGCTGGAGTGGGTACTCCTGCCGGGGCTGCTGGTACTGTTCCTGCTGTTTCTGGTGTCGCCGCGCGGCCCCGACCTTACTTCGTTCCGCTCCTGCAGCAGGTTCTTGGTCCTCCGCCTCCTCCTCCTCCTCCCTTAGAGGGTCCGCAGCCTGTCCGGTCACAGCCACAGCTACAGCCTGCCTCCCCTTTGCCTGCTCCTTCTCCCTACACTGGTCCGACTGGAGGTCTTACTGAGCGTCGTGAGCCTGCGTCTCGTCCTGTGTCGCCTGTTCGTACTGAGCGCGCTAGTGGTCGCGGGTCGCGTCAGCGTCCTCCTCCTGTCCCTGGCACGCACCGGATGTCACTGCGTCCGTCCACTGCTCCTCTGCGTGCCCCTTTGCCTTCTCCGCCTGCTTCCTCTCTTCCTGCTCTTGCCGACCCGGAGTCGGACTCCCTTCGTGCTGCCAGTCCTACTGTCACGCGTCTCCTTGCTACTGTCGTCACTGACCCTTCCTTCGAGTCGTCTGCTGCGTCTGCCCTTGTCACTGAGCTTGTCGACTTTGCTGCGCGCTGTCGTCTAGACTACGCTGCCCGTCTTGTCACTGAGTCTGAGTCCGCCTGTCCTCCGTCCGTCGGGGGTGAGTGTGCCCTTGGCACGGACGTCCTTGAGGACAGGCAGGAGGAGTTCCAGTGTCTGGCCGCCGCTTCACCTCGTCTCGCGTCTGTACTGCTAGCCCCTGAGGGAGACCCGGATGCACCAGACATCCCGACTCCGCGCTCTTACGCGGAGGCGATAGAGGGTCCCTACTCCTCTCAGTGGCAGGCAGCTATGGATGCAGAGATGGCTTCCTGGAAGTCCACAGGCACCTACGTTGACGCTGTTCCCCCCCCTGGGGCGAACATCGTCAGTGGCATGTGGATTTTCAGGGTGAAGCGGCCGCCGGGTTCTCCGCCTGTCTTCAAGGCGCGTTACGTGGCTCGTGGCTTCAGTCAGCGGCAGGGGGTTGACTACTTTCAGACCTTCTCCCCCACCCCGAAGATGACCACTCTTCGGGTCCTGCTGCACGTTGCTGCTCACCGTGACTACGAGCTGCACTCTCTCGACTTCAGCACAGCTTTCTTGCAGGGCAGCCTGCACGAGGAGATCTGGCTGCGTCGCCCACCTGGCTTCACTGGGTCTTTCCCTCCTGGTACCCAGTGGAGTCTCCGGCGTCCAGTCTACGGTCTCCGCCAGGCGCCACGTGAGTGGCACGACACACTGAGGACTACGCTCGCGGCACTTGGGTTTGCTCCTTCTACTGCCGACCCGTCGCTGTTTCTGCGCACCGACACCTCTCTGCCGCCGTTCTACATCCTCGTGTACGTCGACGACTTGGTCTTTGCCACAGCTGACACTGCTGGACTCGCCTACGTGAAGTCCGAGCTGCAGAAGAGACACACGTGCACTGACCTGGGTGAACTGCGCAGCTATCTTGGCTTGCAGATCACCCGGGACAGAGCACGCCGCACCATTACCCTGACTCAGTCACACATGGTGCAGCAGGTCCTTCAGCGCTTCGGCTTCACGTACTCCTCGCCTCAGGCCACTCCTCTGCCTACTCGCCACTCGCTCTCAGCTCTGCCTTCGGATGAGTCCGTAGAGTCGAGTGGCCCGTATGCAGAGCTTGTTGGCTGCCTCATGTACCTGATGACCTGCACACGACCTGACCTTGCATACCCTCTTAGCATTCTCGCACGCTATGTTGCTCCTGGGAGACACCGACCAGAGCACATGGCTGCAGCGAAGAGGGTGTTGCGCTACTTGTGCAGTACGTCGGGCATGGGGCTAGTGCTTGGAGGGCGCAGTCCAGTGGTCCTCACTGGGCACGCGGACGCTTCTTGGGCTGACGACCAGGCTACGCAGCGGTCGTCACAGGGTTACACCTTCAGCCTTGGTTCCGGCTCTGTTTCGTGGCGGGCTACCCGCTCGTCTTCTGTTCTCGGCTCCAGTTGTGAGGCTGAGATCTACGCCGGGGCTATGGCTGCACAGGAGTTACGCTGGCTCACCTACCTGTTGACCGACCTTGGAGAGCAGCCTCGTTCTCCTCCAGTCCTGTACGTAGACAACAAGGCCATGCTGGCCTTGTGTCGAGAGCAGAGACTGGAGCACAGAACGAAGCACATTGCTCTCCGCTACTTTCTTGCTCGTGAGCTACAGCAGCGTGGACAGTTGCGACTTGCGTACGTGGCCTCTGAGGCCAACACTGCTGATGTCTTCACCAAGGCACTTGCGCCTTGTGATCATCAGCGTTGTTGCACGCAGTTGGGTCTTGTGCCTGTCTTGCCTCACTTGCTCTCCTCTTGACCTTGCTTGTACCTTCGCCTATATATACTTGACTCTTGTATATCTCTATATATGATCTTGCATGTGAACTGGCCATGTGGCCTTGAACTTGTGCTCGGAATGTGTGGTGACTTTGTGATCCACCCTGAGCTTTGCTTTGCTTTGCTTGACTGGTCTTGTGACCCCTTGTTCTCCCCCACTTTGCCTATGGGGGTGTGTCAGAACTATATAGCTTATACTATTGTGTAGGCTATAGTGGGGTATCCCATAGGGGGTACAACCCAATTAGGGTTTCCTATTTGTACTCACTTCTTCCATAGTCATTCCATCCTCGTTCTCTCTTTCACAAAATTGCAAGAGCAAGGGCCTAGCGTGTGCAAAAAATCAAGAACAAGGGCCTAGCGTTCGCGAAATAGCAAGAGCAAGGGCCTAGCGTGTGCAAAATTAAAAGAACAAGGGTCTAGCATGTGCAAAATTGCAAGAACAAGGGCCTAGCGTGTGCAAAATAAAGAGAACAAGGGCATAGCGTGTGCAAGAAAGCAAGAACAAGGGCCTAGCTTGTGCAAAATAAAAAGAACAAGGGCCTAGCGTGTGCAAAATAAAAAGAAGAAGGGCCTAGCGTATGCAAAATTGCAAGAACAAGGGCCTACTGTGTGCAAAATTGCGAGAAAAAGGGCCTAGCGAGTGCAAAATAGCAAGAGCAAGGGCCTAGCGTGTGCAAAAAATCAAGAACAAGGGCCTAGCGTTCGCGAAATAGCAAGAACAAGGGCCTAGCGTGTGCAAAATAAAAAGAACAAGGGTCTAGCATGTGCAAAATTGCAAGAACAAGGGCCTAGCGTGTGCAAAATAAAAAGAACAAGGGCATAGCGTGTGCAAAATAGCAAGAACAAGGGCCTAGCGTGTGCAAAATAAAAAGAGTAAGGGCCTAGCGTATGCAAAATAAAAAGAGCAAGGGCCTAGCGTGTGCAAAATTGAAAAAACAAGGGCCTAACGTGTGCAAAATTGCAAGAACAAGGGCCTAGCGAGTGCAAAATAGTAAGACCAAGGGCCTAGCGTGTGCAAAATTGCAGGAACAAGGGCCTAGCGAGTGCAAAATAGCAAGAGCAAGGGCCTAGCGTGTGCAAAAAATCAAAAACAAGGGCCTAGCGTTCGCGAAATAGCAAGAGCAAGGGCCTAGCGTGTGCGAAATAAAAAGAACAAGGGCATAGCGTGTGCAAAATAGCAAGAGCAAGGGCCTAGCGTGTGCAAAACAAAAACAATAAGGGCATAGCGTGTGCAAAATAGCAAGAACAAGGGCCTAGCGTGTGCTAATTAAAAAGAACAAGGGCCTAGCGTGTGCAAAATAAAAACAACAAGGGTCTAGCATGTGCAAAATAGCAAGAGCAAGGGCCTAGCGTGTGCAAATTAAAAAGAACAAGGGCATAGCGTGTGCAAAATAGCAAGAACAAGGGCCTAGCATGTGCAAAATAAAAAGAACAAGGGCCTACCGTGTGCAAAATAAAAAAGAACAAGGGCCTAGCGTGTGCAAAATTGCAAGAACGTGGGCCTAACGTGTGCAAAATTGCAAGAACAAGGGCCTAGCGAGTGCAAAATAGCAGGAGCAAGGGCCTAGTGTGTGCAGAAAATCAAGAACAAGAGCCTAGCGTTCGCGAAATAGCAAGAACAAGGGCCTAGCGTGTGCAAAATAAAAAGAACAAGGGTCTAGCATGTGCAAAATTGCAAGAACAAGGGCCTAGCTTGTGCAAAATAAAAAGAACAAGGGCATAGCGTGTGCAAAATAAAAAGAACAAGGGCCTAGCGTGTGCAAAATAAAAAGAACAAGGGCATAGCGTGTGCAAAGTAGCAAGAACAAGGGCCTAGCGTGTGCAAAATAAAAAGAACAAGGGCCTAGCGTGTGCAAAATAAAAAGAACAAGGGCCTAGCGTTTGCAAAATAGCAAGAACAAGGGCCTTGCATGTGCAAAATTGCAAGAACAAGGGCTTAGCGAGTGCAAAATAGCAAGAGCAAGGGCCTAGCGTGTGCAAACAAATCAAGAACAAGGGCCTAGCGTTCGCGAAATAGCAAGAACAAGGGCCTAGCGTGTGCAAAATAAAAAGAACAAGGGTCTAGCATGTGCAAAATTGCAAGAACAAGGGCCTAGCGTGTGGAAAATAAAAAGGACAAATGCATAGCGTGTGCAAAATAAAAAGAACAAGGGCCTAGCGTGTGCAAAATAAAAAGAACAAGGGCCTAGCGTGTGCAAAATTGCAAGAACAAGGGCCTAGCGAGTGCAAAATTGCAAGAGCAAGGGCCTAGCGTGTGCAAAAAATCAAAAACAAGGGCCTAGCGTTCGCGAAATAGCAAGAGCAAGGGCCTAGCGTGTGCGAAATAAAAAGAACAAGGGCATAGTGTGTGCAAAATAGCAAGAGCAAGGGCCTAGCGTGTGCAAAACAAAAACAATAAGGGCATAGCGTGTGCAAAATAGCAAGAACAAGGGCCTAGCGTGAGCAAATTAAAAAGAACAAGGGCCTAGCGTGTGCAAAATAAAAACAACAAGGGTCTAGCATGTGCAAAATAGCAAGAGCAAGGGCCTAGCGTGTGCAAAATAGCAAGAGCAAGGGCCTAGCATGTGCAAAACAAAAACAATAAGGGCATAGCGTGTGCAAAATAGCAAGAACAAGGGCCTAGCGTGTGCGAAATAAAAAGAACAAGGGCATAGCGTGTGCAAAATAGCAAGAGCAAGGGCCTAGCGTGTGCAAAATAAAAAGAACAAGGGCATAGCGTGTGCAAAATAGCAAGAACAAGGGCCTAGCGTGTGCAAAATAAAAAGAACAAGGGCCTAGCTTGTGCAAAATAAAAAAGAACAAGGGCCTAGCGTGTGCAAAATTGCAAGAACTAGGGCCTAACGTGTGCAAAATTGCAAGAACAAGGGCCTAGCGAGTGCAAAATAGCAGGAGCAAGGGCATAGTGTGTGCAGAAAATCAAGAACAAGAGCGTAGTCTTCGCGAAATAGCAAGAACAAGGGCCTAGCGTGTGCAAAATAAAAAAAGCAAGGGTCTAGCATGTGCAAAATTGCAAGAACAAGTGCCTAGCATGTGCAAAATAAAAAGAACAAGGGCATAGCGTGTGCAAAATAAAAAGAACAAGGGCCTAGCGTGTGCAAAATAAAAAGAACAAGGGCATAGCGTGTGCAAAGTAGCAAGAACAAGGGCCTAGCGTGTGCAAAATAAAAAGAACAAGGGCCTAGCGTGTGCAACATAAAAAGAACAAGGGCCTAGCGTTTGCGAAATTTCAAGAACAAGGGCCTTGCATGAGCAAAGTTGCAAGAACAAGGGCTTAGCGAGTGCAAAATAGCAAGAGCAAGGGCCTAGCGTGTGCAAAAAATCAAGAACAAGGGCCTAGCGTTCGCGAAATAGCAAGAACAAGGGCCTAGCGTGTGCAAAATAAAAAGAACAAGGGTCTAGCATGTGCAAAATTGCAAGAACAAGGGCCTAGCCTGTGCAAAATAAAAAGGACAAATGCATAGCGTGTGCAAAATAAAAAGAACAAGGGCCTAGCGTGTGCAAAATAAAAAGAACAAGGGCCTAGCGTGTGCAAAATTGCAAGAACAAGGGCCTAGCGTGTGCAAAATTGCAAGAACAAGGGCCTAGCGAGTGCAAAATTGCAAGAGCAAGGGCCTAGCGTGTGCAAAAAATCAAGAACAAGGGCCTAGCGTTCGCGAAATAGCAAGAGCAAGGGCCTAGCGTGTGCAAAATAAAAAGAACAAGGGCATAGCGTGTGCAAGATAGCAAGAACAAAGGCCTAGCTTGTGCAAAATAAAAAGAAGAAGGGCCTAGCGTATGCAAAATTGCAAGAACAAGGGCCTAGCGTGTGCAAAATTGCAAGAACAAGGGCCTAGCGAGTGCAAAATAGCAAGAGCAAGGGCCTAGCGTGTGCAAAAAATCAAGAACAAGGGCCTAGCGTTCGCGAAATAGCAAGAACAAGGGCCTAGCGTGTGCAAAATAAAATGAACAAGGGTCTAGCATGTGCAAAATTGCAAGAACAAGGGCCTAGCGTGTGCAAAATAAAAAGAACAAGGGCATAGCGTGTGCAAAATAGCAAGAACAAGGGCCTATTGTGTGCAAAATAAAAAGAGTAAGGGCCTAGCGTGTGCAAAATAAAAAGAGCAAGGGCCTAGCGTGTGCAAAATTGAAAAAACAAGGGCCTAACGTGTGCAAAATTGCAAGAACAAGGGCCTAGCGAGTGCAAAATAGTAAGAGGAAGGGCCTAGCGTGCGCAAAAAAACAAGAACAAGGGCATAGCATTCGCGAAATAGCAAGAGCAAGGGCCTAGCGTGTGCGAAATAAAAAGAACAAGGGCATAGCGAGTGCAAAATAGCAAGAGCAAGGGCCTAGCTTGTGCAAAACAAAAACAACAAGGGCATAGCGTGTGCAAAATAGCAAGAACAAGGGCCTAGCGTGTGCAAATTAAAAACAACAAGGGCCTAGCGCGTGCAAAATAAAAACAACAAGGGTCTAGCATGTGCAAAATAGCAAGAGCAAGGGCCTAGCGTGTGCAAAATAAAAAGAACAAGGGCATAGTGTGTGCAAAATAGCAAGAACAAGGGCCTAGCGTGTGCAAAATAAAAAGAACAAGGGCCTAGCGTGTGCAAAATTGCAAGAACAAGGGCCTAACGTGTGCAAAATTGCAAGAACAAGGGCCTAGCGAGTGCAAAATAGCAAGAGCAAGGGCCTAGTGTGTGCAAAAAAACAAAAACAAGAGCCTAGCGTTCGCGAAATAGCAAGAACAAGGGCCTAGCGTGTGCAAAATAAAAAGAACAAGGGTCTAGCATGTGCAAAATTGCAAGAACAAGGGCCTAGCATGTCCAAAATAAAAAGAACAAGGGCATAGCGTGTGCAAAATAAAAAGAACAATGGCCTAGCGTGTGCAAAATTAAAAGAACAAGGGCCTAGCGTGTGCAAAATTGCAAGAACAAGGGCCTAGCGTGTGCAAAATTGCAAGAACAAGGGCCTAGCTAGTGCAAAATCGCAAGAGCAAGGGCCTAAAAGTGCGCAAAAAATCAAGAACAAGGGCCTAGCGTGTGCAAAATTGCAAGAACAAGGGCCTAACGTGTGCAAAATTGCAAGAACAAGGGCCTAGCGAGTGCACAATAGCAAGAGCAAGGGCCTAGCATGTGCAAAATAAAAAGAACAAGGGCCTAGCATGTGCAAAATTGCAAGAACAAGGGCCTAGCATGTGCAAAATAAAAAGAACAAGGGTCTAGGATGTGCAAATTTGCGAGAACAAGGGCCTAGCGTGTGCAAAATAAAAAGAACAAGGGCATAGCGAGTGCAAAATAGCAAGAACAAGGGCCTAGCGTGTGCAAAATAGCAAGAACAAGGGCCTAGCGTGTGCAAAATAGCAAGAACAAGGGCCTAGCATGTGCAAAATTGCAAGAACAAGGGCCTAGCGTGTGCAAAATTGCAAGAACAAGGGCCTAGCGAGTGCAACATAGCAAGAGCAAGGGCCTAGCGTGTGCAAAATAAAAAGAACAAGGGCATAGCGTGTGCAAAATAGCAAGAACAAAGGCCTAGCGTGTGCAAAATAAAAAGAACGAGGGCCTAGCGTGTGCAAAATAAAACGAACAAGGGCCTAGCGTGTGCAAAATTGCAAGAACAGGGGCCTAACGTGTGCAAAATTGCAAGAACAATGGCCTAGCGAGTGCAAAATAGCAAGAGCAAGGGCCTAGCGTGTGCAAAAAATCAAGAACAAGGGCCTAGCGTTCGCGAAATAGCAAGAACAAGGGTCTAGCGTGTGCAAAAAAAAAAGAACAAGGGTCTAGCATGTGCAAAATTGCAAGAACAAGGGCCTAGCATGTGCAAAATAAAAAGAACAAGGGCATAACGTGTGCAAAATAAAAAGAACAAGGGCATAGCGTAGCAAAATAAAAATAACAAGGGCCTAGCGTGTGCAAAATAAAAATAACAAGGGCCTAGCATGTGCAAAATTGCAAGCACAAGGGCCTAGCGTGTGCAAAATTGCAAGAACAAAGGCCTAGCGAGTGCAAAATAGCAAGAGCAAGGGCCTAGCGTGTGCAAAATAAAAAGAACAAGGGCATAGCGTGTGCAAAATAGCAAGAACAAGGGCCTAGCGTGTGCAAAATAAAAAGAACAAGGGTCTAGCGTGTGCAAAATAAAAAGAACAAGGACCTAGCGTGTGCAAAAAAAAAAGAACAAGGGCCTAGCGCGTGCAAAATAAAAAGAACAAGGGCCTAGCGTGTGCAAAATTGCAAGAACAAGGGCCTAACGTGTGCAAAGTTGCAAGAACAAGGGCCTAGCGAGTGCAAAATAGCAAGAGCAAGGGCCTAGTGTGTGCAAAAAATCAAGAACAAGAGCCTAGCGTTCGCAAAATAGCAAGAACAAGGGCCTAGCGTGTGCAAAATAAAAAGAACAAGGGTCTAGCATGTGCAAAATTGCAAGAACAAGGGCCTAGCATGTGCAAAAAAAAACGAACAAGGGCATAACGTGTGCAAAATAAAAAGAACAAGGGCATAGCGTGTGCAAAATAAAAAGAACAAGGGCCTAGCGTGTGCAAAATTGCAAGAACAAGGGCCTAGCGAGTGCAAAATAGCAAGAGCAAGGGCCTAGCGTGTGCAAAAAATCAAGAACAAGGGCCTAGCGTTCGCGAAATAGCAAGAACAAGGGCCTAGCGTGTGCAAAATAAAAAGAACAAGGGTCTAGCATGTGCAAAATTGCAAGAACAAGGGCCTAGCGTGTGCAAAATAAAAAGAACAAGGGCATAGCGTGTGCAAAATAGCAAGAACAAGGGCCTAGCGTGTGCAAAATAAGAGGAGTAAGGGCCTAGCGTGTGCAAAATAAAAAGAGCAAGGGCCTAGCGCGTGCAAAATTGAAAAAACAAGGGCCTAACGTGTGCAAAATTACAAGAACAAGGGCCTAGCGAGTGCAAAATAGTAAGAGCAAGGGCCTAGCGTGTGCAAAATTGCAAGAACAAGGGCCTAGCGAGTGCAAAATAGGAAGAGCAAGGGCCTAGCGTGCACAAAAAATCAAGAACAAGGGCATAGCGTTCGCGAAATAGCAAGAGCAAGGGCCTAGCGTGTGCGAAATAAAAAGAACAAGGGCATAGCGTGTGCAAAATAGCAAGAGCAAGGGCCTAGCGTGTGCAAAACAAAAACAACAAGGGCATAGCGTGTGCAAAATAGCAAGAACAAGGGCCTAGCGTGTGCAAATTAAAAAGAACAAGGGCCTAGCGTGTGCAAAATAAAAACAAGAAGGGTCTAGCATGTGCAAAATAGCAAGAGCAAGGGCCTAGCGTGTGCAAAATAAAAAGAACAAGGGCATAGCCTGTGCAAAATAGCAAGAACAAGGGCCTAGCGTGTGCAAAATAAAAAGAACAAGGGCCTAGTGTGTGCAAAATAAAAAGAACAAGGGCCTAGCGTGTGCAAAATTGCAAGAACAAGGGCCTAGCATGTGCAAAATTGCAAGAACAAGGGCCTAGCGTGTGCAAAATTGCAAGAACAAGGGCCTAGCGAGTGCAAAATTGCAAGAGCAAGGGCCTAGCATGTGCAAAAAATCAAGAACAAGGGCCTAGCGTTCTCGAAATAGCAAGAGCAAGGGCCTAGCGTGTGCAAAATAAAAAGAACAAGGGTCTAGCATGTGCAAAATTGCAAGAACAAGGGCATAGCGTGTGCAAAATAAAAAGAACAAGGGCATAGCGTGTGCAAGATAGCAAGAACAAGGGCCTAGCTTGTGCAAAATAAAAAGAGTAAGGGCCTAGCGTGTGCAAAATAAAAAGAAGGGCCTAGCGTATGCAAAATTGCAAGAACAAGGGCCTTGCGTGTGCAAAATTGCAAGAACAAGGGCCTAGCGAGTGCAAAATAGCAAGAGAAAGGGCCTAGCGTGTGTAAAAAATCAAGAACAAGGGCCTAGCATTCGCGAAATAGCAAGAAAAAGGGCCTAGCCTGTGCAAAATAAAAAGAACAAGGGTCTAGCATGTGCAAAATTGCAAGAACAAGGGCCTAGCGTGTGCAAAATAAAACGAACAAGGGCATAGCATGTGCAAAATAAAAATTGCAAAATTGCAAGAGTAAGGGCCTAGCGTGTGCAAAATAAAAAGAACAAGGGTCTAGCATGTGCAAAATTGCAAGAGTAAGGGCCTAGCGTGTGCAAAATAAAAAGAACAAGGGCATAGCGTGTGCAAAATAGCAAGAACAATGGCGTAGCGTGTGCAAACAAAAACAAACAAGTTCCTACTGGTGCAAAATAAAAAGAACAAGGGCCTAGCGTGTGCAAAATAAATAGAACAAGGGTCTAGCATGTGCAAAATTGCAAGAACAAGGGCCTAGTGTGTGCAAAATAAAAAGAACAAGGGCCTAGCGTGTGCAAAATTGCAAGAACAAGGGCCTAGCGAGTGCAAAATTGCAAGCGCAAGGGCCTAGCGTGTGCAAAAAATCAAGAACAAGGGCCTAGCGTTTGCGAAATAGCAAGAACAAGGGCCTAGCATGTGCAAAATAACAAGAACAAGGGCCTAGCGTGTGCAAAATAAAAAGAATAGGGGCATAGCGTGTGCAAAATAAAAAGAACAAGAGGCTAGCGTGTGCAAAATAAAAAGAACAAGAGCCTAGCATGTGCAAAATAAAAAGAAAAAGGGCCTATCGTGTGCAAACTTGCAAGAACAAGGGCCTAGCGTGTGCAAAATTGCAAGAACAAGGGCCTAGCAAGTGCAAAATAGCAAGAGCAAGGGCCTAGCATGTGCAAAAAATCAAGAACAAGGGCCTAGCGTTCGCGAAATAGCAAGAACAAGGGCCTAGCGCGTGCAAAATAAAAAGAACAAGGGTCTAGCATGTGCAAAATTGCAAGAACAAGGGCCTAGCGCGTGCAAAATAAAAAAAACAAGGGCATAGCGTGTGCAAAATAGCAAGAACAAGGGTCTAGCGTGTGCAAAATTGCAAGAACAAGGGCCTAGCGTGTGCAAAATAGCAAGAGCAAGGGCCTAGCGTTGTGCAAAAAATCAAGAACAAGGGCCTAGCTTTCGCGAAATAGCAAGAATGAGGGCCTAGCGTTTGCAAAATAGCAAGAACAAGGGCCTAGCGTGTGCAAAATAAAAAGAACAAGGGCCTAGTGTGTGCAAAATTGCAAGAACAAGGGCCTAGCGTGTGCAAAATAAAAAGAACAAGGGTCTAGCATGTGCAAAATTGCAAGAACAAGGGCCTAGTGCGTGCAAAATAAAAAAAACAAGGGCATAGCGTGTGCAAAATAGCAAGAACAAGGGTCTAGCGTGTGCAGAATAAAAAGAACAAGGGCCTAGCGTGTGCAAAATAAAAAGAAGAAGGGCCTAGCGTGTGCAAAATTGCAAGAACAAGGGCCTAGCGTGTGCAAAATTGCAAGAACAAGGGCCTAGCGAGTGCAAAATAGCAAGAGCAAGGGCCTAGCGTTGTGCAAAAAATCAAGAACAAGGGCCTAGCTTTCGCGAAATAGCAAGAATGAGGGCCTAGCGTTTGCAAAATAGCAAGAACAAGGGCCTAGCGTGTGCAAAATAAAAAGAACAAGGGCCTAGTGTGTGCAAAATTGCAAGAACAAGGGCCTAGCGTGTGCAAAATTGCAAGAACAAGGGCCTAGTGAGTGCAAAATAGCAAGAGAAAGGGCCTAGCATGTGCAAAAAATCAAGAACAAGGGCCTAGCATTTGCGAAATAGCAAGAACAAGGGCCTAACGTGTGCAAAATAAAAAGAACAAGGGTCTAGCATGTGCAAAATAGCAAGAACAAGGGCCTAGCGTGTGCAAAATATAAAGAACAAGGGTCTAGCATGTGCAAAATTGCAAGAACAATGGCCTAGCGTGTGCAAAATAAAAAAAACAAGGGCATAGCGTGTGCAAAATAGCAAGAACAAGGGCCTAGCGTGTGCAAAATAAAAAGAACAAGGGCCTAGCGTGTGCAAAATAAATAGAACAAGGGCCTAGCGTGTGCAAAATTGCAAGAACAAGGGCCTAGCGTGTGCACAATTGCAAGAACAAGGGCCTAGCGAGTGCAAAATAGCAATAGCAAGGGCCTAGCTTGTGCAAAAAATTAAGAACAAGGGCCTAGCCTTCGCGAAATAGCAAGAACAAGGGCCTAGCGTGTGCAAAAAAAAAAAAACAAGGGTCTAGCATGTGCAAAATTGCAAGAACAAGGGCATAGCGTGTGCAAAATAAAAAGAACAAGGTCATAGCGTGTGCAAAATAAAAAGAACAAGGGCATAGCGTGTGCAAAATAAAATGAACAAGAGCCTAGCGTGTGCAAAATAAAAAGAACAAGGGCCTAGTGTGTGCAAAATTTCAAGAACAAGGGCCTAGCGTGTGCAAAATTGCAAGAACAAGGGCTTAGCGAGTGCAAAATAGCAAGAGCAAAGGCCTAGCGTGTGCAAAATAAAAAGAACAAGGGTCTAGCATGTGCAAAATTGCAATAGCAAGGGCCTGGCGTGTGCAAAATAAGCGTGTTCAAAATAGCAAGAACAAGGGCCTAGCGAGTGCAAAATAGCAAGAGCAAGGGCCTAGCATGTGCAAAAAATCAAGAACAAGGGCCTAGCGTTCACGAAATAGCAAGAACAAGGGCCTAGCGTGTCCAAAATAAAAAGAACAAGGGTCTAGCATGTGCAAAATTGCAAGAGTAACGGCCTAGCGTGTGCAAAATAAAAAGAACATGGGCATAGCGTGTGCAAAATAGAAAGAACAATGGCGTAGCGTGTGCAAAAAAAAACAAACAAGACCGTACTGGTGCAAAATAAAAAGAACAAGGGCCTAGTGTGTGCAAAATTGCAAGAACAAGGGCCTAGCGTGTGCAAAATTGCAAGAACAAGGGCCTAGTGAGTGCAAAATAGCAAGAGAAAGGGCCTAGCATGTGCAAAAAATCAAGAACAAGGGCCTAGCATTTGCGAAATAGCAAGAACAAGGGCCTAACGTGTGCAAAATAAAAAGAACAAGGGTCTAGCATGTGCAAAATAGCAAGAACAAGGGCCTAGCGTGTGCAAAATATAAAGAACAAGGGTCTAGCATGTGCAAAATTGCAAGAACAATGGCCTAGCGTGTGCAAAATAAAAAGAACAAGGGCATAGCGTGTGCAAAATAGCAAGAACAAGGGCCTAGCGTGTGCAAAATAAAAAGAACAAGGGCCTAGCGTGTGCAAAATAAATAGAACAAGGGCCTAGCGTGTGCAAAATTGCAAGAACAAGGGCCTAGCGTGTGCACAATTGCAAGAACAAGGGCCTAGCGAGTGCAAAATAGCAATAGCAAGGGCTTAGCGTGTGCAAAAAATTAAGAACAAGGGCCTAGCCTTCGCGAAATAGCAAGAACAAGGGCCTAGCGTGTGCAAAAAAAAAAAAACAAGGGTCTAGCATGTGCAAAATTGCAAGAACAAGGGCATAGCGTGTGCAAAATAAAAAGAACAAGGTCATAGCGTGTGCAAAATAAAAAGAACAAGGGCATAGCGTGTGCAAAATAAAATGAACAAGAGCCTAGCGTGTGCAAAATAAAAAGAACAAGGGCCTAGTGTGTGCAAAATTTCAAGAACAAGGGCCTAGCGAGTGCAAAATTGCAAGAACAAGGGCTTAGCGAGTGCAAAATAGCAAGAGCAAAGGCCTAGCGTGTGCAAAATAAAAAGAACAAGGGTCTAGCATGTGCAAAATTGCAATAGCAAGGGCCTGGCGTGTGCAAAATAAGCGTGTTCAAAATAGCAAGAATAAGGGCCTAGCGAGTGCAAAATAGCAAGAGCAAGGGCCTAGCATGTGCAAAAAATCAAGAACAAGGGCCTAGCGTTCACGAAATAGCAAGAACAAGGGCCTAGCGTGTCCAAAATAAAAAGAACAAGGGTCTAGCATGTGCAAAATTGCAAGAGTAAGGGCCTAGCGTGTGCAAAATAAAAAGAACATGGGCATAGCGTGTGCAAAATAGAAAGAACAATGGCGTAGCGTGTGCAAAAAAAAACAAACAAGACCGTACTGGTGCAAAATAAAAAGAACAAGGGCCTAGCGTGTGCAAAATAAAAAGAACAAGGGCCTAGCGTGTGCAAAATTGCAAGAACAAGGGCCTAGCGAGTGCAAAAAAGCAAGAGCAAGGGCCTAGCATGTGCAAAAAATCAAGAACAAGGGCCTAGCGTTCGCGAAATAGCAAGAGCAAGGGCCTAGGGTGTGCGAATTAAAAAGAACAAGGGTCTAGCATGTGCAAAATTGCAAGAACAAGGGCCTAGCGTGTGCAAAAAAAAAAGAACAAGGGCCTAGCGTGTGCAAAATTGCAAGAACAAGGGACTAGCGTGTGCAGAATAAAAAGAACAAGGGCCTAGCGTGTGCAAAATAAAAAGAACAAGGGCCTAGCGTGTGCAAAATTGCAAGAACAAGGGCCTAGAGTGTGCAAAATTGCAAGAATAAGGGCATAGCGAGTGCAAAATAGCAAGAGCAAAGGCCTAGCGTGTGCAAAAAATCAAGAACAAGGGCCTAGCGTTCGCGAAATAGCAAGAACAAGGGCCTAGCGTGTGCAAAATAAAAAGAACAAGGATCTAGCATGTGCAAAATTGCAAGAACAAGGGCCTAGCGTGTGCAAAATAAAAAGAACAAGGGCCTAGCGTGTGCAAAATTGCAAGAACAAGGGCCTAGCGTGTGCAAAATTGCGAGAACAAAGGCCTAGCGAGTGCAAAATTGCAAGAGCAAGGGCCTAGCGTGTGCAAAAAATCAAGAACAAGGGCCTAGCATTCGCGAAATAGCAAGAACAAGGGCCTAGCATGTGCAAAATAACAAAAACAAGGGCCTAGCGTGTGCAAAAAAAAAAGAACAGGGGCATAGCGTGTGCAAAATAAAAAGAACAAGAGCCTAGCGTGTGCAAAATAAAAAGAACAAGAGCCTAGCATGTGCAAAATAAAAACAAAAAGGGCCTATCGTGTGCAAACTTGCAAGAACAAGGGCCTAGCGTGTGCAAAATTGCAAGAACAAGGGCCTAGCAAGTGCAAAAAAGCAAGAGCAAGGGCATAGCATGTGCAAAAAATCAAGAACAAGGGCCTAGCGTTCGCGAAATAGCAAGAACAAGGGCCTAGCTCGTGCAAAATAAAAAGAACAAGGGTCTAGCATGTGCAGAATTGCAAGAACAAGGGCCTAGCGTGTGCAAAATAAAAAGAACAAGGGCATAGCGTGTGCAAAATAGCAAGAACAAGGGTATAGCGTGTGCAGAATAAAAAGAACAAGGGCCTAGCGTGTGCAAAATAAAAAGAAGAAGGGCATAGCTTGTGCAAAATTGCAAGAACAAGGGCCTAGCGTGTGCAAAATTGCAAGAACAAGGGCCTAGCGAGTGCAAAATAGCAAGAGCAAGGGCCTAGCGTATGCAAAAAATCAAGAACAAGGGCCTAGCTTTCGCGAAATAGCAAGAATGAGAGCCTAGCGTTTGCAAAATAGCAAGAACAAGGGCCTAGCGTGTGCAAAATAAAAAGAACAAGGGCCTAGTGTGTGCAAAATTGCAAGAACAAGGGCCTAGCGTGTGCAAAATTGCAAGAACAAGGGCCTAGTGAGTGCAAAATAGCAAGAGCAAGGACCTAGCATGTGCAAAAAACCAAGAACAAGGGCCTAGCATTTGCGAAATAGCAAGAACAAGAGCCTAACGTGTGCAAAAAAAAAAGAACAAGGGTCTAGCATGTGCAAAATTGCAAGAACAAGGGCCTAGCGTGTGCAAAATAAAAAGAACAAGAGCCTAGCGTGTGCAAAATTGCAAGAACAAGGGCCTAGCGTGTGCAGAATAAAAAGAACAAGGGCCTAGCGTGTGCAAAATAGCAAGAACAAGGGCCTAGCGTGTGCAAAATTGCAAGAACAAGGACCTAGCGTGTGCAAAATTGCAAGAATAAGGGCCTAGCGAGTGCAACATAGCAAGAGCAAGGGCCCAGCGTGTGCAAAAAATCAAGAACAAGGGCCTAGCGTTCGCGAAATAGCAAGAACAAGGGCCTAGCATATGCAAAATAAAAAGAACAAGGGTCTAGCATGTGCAAAATTGCAAGAACAAAGGCCTAGCGTGTGCAAAATAAAAAGAACAGGGGCATAGCGTGTGCAAAATAAAATGAACAAGGGCGTAGCGTGTGCAAAATAAAAAGAACAAGGGCCTAGCGTGTGCAAAATTGAAAGAACAAGGGCCTAGCGTGTGCAAAATTGCAAGAACAAGGGCCTAGCGAGTGCAAAATAGCAAGAGCAAAGGCCTAGCGTGTGCAAAAAAATCAAGAACAAGGGCCTAGAGTTCGCGAAATAGCAAGAACAGGGGCCTAGCGTGTGCAAAATAAAAGGAACAAGGGTCTAGCATGTGCAAAATTGCAAGAACAAGGGCCTAGCGTGTGCAAAATTGCAAGAACAAGGGCCTAGCGTGTGCAGAATAAAAAGAACAAGGGCCTAGCGTGTGCAAAATAAAAAGAACAAGGGCCTAGCGTGTGCAAAATTGCAAGAACAAGGGCCTAGCGTGTGCAAAATTGCAAGAATAAGGGCCTAGCGAGTGCAAAATAGCAAGAGCAAAAGCCTAGCGTGTGCAAAAAATCAAGAACAAGGGCCTAACGTTTGCGAAATAGCAAGAACAAGGGCCTAGCATGTGCAAAAAAAAAAGAACAAGGTTCTAGCATGTGCAAAATTGCAAGAACAAGGGCCTAGCGTGTGCAAAATAAAAAGAACAGGGGCATAGCGTGTGCAAAATAAAAAGAACAAGGGCGTAGCGTGTGCAAAATAAAAAGAACAAGGGCCTAGCGTGTGCAAAATTGCAAGAACAAGGGCCTAGCGTGTGCAAAATTGCAAGAACAAGGGCCTAGCGAGTGCAAAATAGCAAGAGGAAAGGCCTAGCGTGTGCAAAAAAATCAAGAACAAGGGCCTAGAGTTCGTGCAATAGCAAGAACAAGGGCCTAGCGTGTGCAAAATAAAAGGAACAAGGGTCTAGCATGTGCAAAATTGCAAGAACAAGGGCCTAGCGTGTGCAAAATAAAAAGAACAAGGGCATAGCGTGTGCAAAATAGCAAGAACAAGGGTCTAGCGTGTGCAAAATATGTTGGATGCACGTCATTCTGAGTGCATGTCATCCTAACGTCCTGCCGAGTGCTCGTGCTATTTGTGCTTGCATGATTTGCATGAGCGTATGTCATTGTGCATGGCTGTTGGATATTATCATCTCTGTGTTTTTCTCCAAGTTTAAATGCTTGATCATGCAGGAGAAATCCAGAGCTTTCCAACGATACCAAGATCGCCTTATTCCGACCAAGATCGCCCAAGTTACAAGATTTCCAAGATTTGGATTTCTTATTACCTTTTTGGGGTTATATCTAATTTGGGTGATTACTTGGGACATGACTATAAAGGGATCTTTGGTTGGGTGGTTAGGAAGCCAACTTTGACTTTTGGATTGGGGTGGCTAGAAGTTTCTAGCATGGGTTGCAAATGTTGCAACACCTAGGCAAAATCCAACTAGATTGGATTTTGCATGTGACACCTCAAGGACCTCATGATGAGGGTTGCATCCTTGCTGCTAGGAAGGTTCTTACCATCCTTCCCTAGCTCTTGGAGAACCCCTTCCCTCTCATGGTTCTCTTGTAGGTTCCCAACTCCAACTTTCTATGCCTTAATGCTTGTACTTCCTCCACCATCCTAGTTATGCGGCTGCTGGACGTTTTTACTTGGTTCTCACTCTCTACACCATCTTAACGACTGATTCAACTTGGAGATGGTAGCTAAGCCTAAGACGCAACTTCCTACTGAGCGGATTTGCGTTTAGTTGAGTAATGAGTTCGTCGTAAGCTCTCAAAGTGACGGATCCTGAACAACAAGTGGTATCAGAGCGGGTAGTCAACTTTGAGACGACGAATCGTCGTGAATACTCAACCAATGTTGTCGAGTGAGACCAGTTTCTAGTAGCTCTGCTCGCGAACTTTCGATTGGTGGCCAAATCGCGTTCTAATTCGAAGTATCCAGCCCGCGACGGCGATTTTCGTAGAATCGAAACTTCTGGCAGAATTCTCTCCAAACGATTTCTCAAGTTTCCACCGTTCATAAGGCCTCAATATGGTTGGTACGAACTCCGGAGGTGCTAGTGGTGAGATGGATAGAAGTAGAGAGGCTGAAGATCAAGGGGGAGTTGCTGGTGGAGGAGTGGGGACTCACCAACCAGCCAACCCTACGCTAACTACTTCTTCTACACCATCTCCTACTACCGTGGATCCAATGAAAGCTTTCTCTATTGAGAAATTCATGGGGGAGGACTACGAGCACTGGAGTTTCCGCATGAGGCTGATGTATACCCAATACAAGCTATTGGATTTGGTGGAGGGAAATGAGAAGATGCCGGAGGCTGCGGAGCTGAAAGGAGCGTGGATGAAGCGATCGTTCGACGCGTACATGCTCATGGTGCAAGCGGTGGGCGGACGGCAACTTGACCACATCAAGGACCTCTTGGGTGATCCAGAGTGTGGCCCCAAGGCTTGGAGGAAGCTTCTGGATGTGCACTCACCGACACATGCTACCGGCATCGTGCTACTCGCGCGGCGGCTGCGCGACATCAAGTTCGTTGATGGAGAGCCGATGCAACCGGTGTTGGATGAGATGCGCGACATCTTCACGAAGCTCCAAGGAGGCGGTGTGGTGTACCCGGAGCTCGTGCAATGTGTGGAGATCGTGATACGGCTGCCGGAGTCATGGTCTGCCCTAGCGATCAACCTCAACTCCCAACAACCCCAATGGAGCGTGGATTACATTCGCGCGCGCATCCTAGAGGAGGACCTGCGGCGGCGGAGTGTGGAGCGCTCGGAGGAGGGGGCTGGCTATGGAGTTGGAGGTGGAAAGAGTGGCTTCAAGAAGAAGTGGAAGGGCAAGAATAAGGATAACCCTAAGGAGGATGGCGGCGGGGGTCAAGGGGAGGTGTGCTTCTATTGCAAGAAGCGCGGACATCGTTGGCGGAAGTGCTACCAACGACCCAAGGATTGGACCCCGCCTTCATCAAGCAACCAGCGTGGTGGCACAAGGAGTGGGGGAGTCATGGGAGCTAGTGGAGAGGAGAAGGATGAGGAGAAAGGCGGCAAATCTGAGGAGCGGAAGGCCGGGTTCTTCTTCTTCGTGAATGAAGGCGCAACCGACCACGCTATGGCTGCCAAGGTTCTCCTACACCCCCTCACCCATTGGGTGATTGACTCCGGGAGCTCTTGGCACATGACTCCTCGTGCGGACCTACTTGATGAGATTCAGCCCGCACCCATCTCTACAGTCACATCCGCGACGGGCGCCAAGGCCAAGGTCATGGGCATGGGATGCGCCAAGTTCATGGGAGCGGATGGAGAGCTCGTGGGGCTGAAGAACGTGCTGTGGGTGCCGGACTTGTGCGCGAACCTGATATCTACCGGCCGGTTGGGAGATGCGGGTGTGAACACCGAGACGATTGGCTCGGAGCGCTATCGTGCCTACAACGATGAGCGGCTGATTTGGGACCTGCAGTGGAAAGGGGATGTCCACAAGCGGATGTGGCAGATCCCGGTCCTCCCTTGGCGGAAATCGGGCAAGGCGGCAATGGCGGCATCTATGGAGGAGAGCGTTACCGAGGAGGAGCAGCAAGGTGTGCAAGGAGAGGAGCTGATTGGAGGAAGCGCGGCGGTGAAGGCGTCGGCTACCTCGGGCCAAGCGGATTGGGAGACTTGGCATCGGCGGCTTGCACACGTGGCTGTTTCTACATTGGAGGTGATGCACAAGGAGAAGTGCGTGCATGGGCTGCAACTGCAAGGAGATGGCACTCACTATGGCAGCTGCGAGGCGTGCATGCAAAACAAGTTTGCGCGGTTCCCGTTCCCACGAGCGGAGGGATCAGCGAAGGCACCATTGGAGGTGGTGCACATGGACCTGGTGGGTCCTATGAGGACTGAGGGGACTGGGGGAGTGCTCTACTTCCTCACCATGGTGGACGAATGGAGCCGTTTCACGTGGGCGCGTCCCTTGTCCAAGAAGAGCGATGCTGCAGCGGCAATCAAGGAGGATTGGTTGCCGATGGTGGAGCGGCAAGCGATGCGGCTGGTGAAGGTGCTGAGGAGCGACCGAGGTGGAGAGTTCCTTGGAGCGGAATTCACCAAGTTTCTCAAGAGAAATGGCATCCGACATCAGCTGACCTGCCCTGGAACACCGCAGCAGAACGGCATTGCTGAGCGTGCCAACCGGACCATTGGGGAGGCGGCCAAGACCTTGTTGGGGGCTGCTGGGATGCCCTACAAGTTCTGGCCTGATGCTGTTCGCCATGTCATCACGGTCAAGAACAGGGTCTTGACGCATGTTGGTGACAAGCATTGGGTGCCGTACGAGCGTTGGCTTGGGAAGAAGCCATCTATTGACATGCTGCGTGTGTGGGGCTGCATGGGGCTTGTGATGGTGCCTAAGGACCAGAGGCACAAGCTGGAAGTTGCTGCTGTGTGGGCTGTCCATCTTGGGATGGCTCCTGACTCGAAGGGGTGGCTGATGTGGGACCCCAAGAGCAAGAAGTCGCTGGTCAGCCGTGACGTCAAGTTTGTGGAGGACGTCATGTACAAGGACTGGCAGCAGCAGCAGCAGGTGCAGATTGGCTTGCGTCTGCAGGAGATTGAGCGGTCTGCAGTGGAGGAGGTTCAGCTGCACCTTGAGGATCTCCCTGGGTCAGAGCTGACCAGTGATCACAGTGGCGGTGGTGAGCAGCAAGGCGCTGGTCCTGCTGCAGAGGAGGGGTTGGAGGATGAGTCGGCACGTGTGGACTCACCTTCTCAGCCCGAGCCTGCTGCAAACGCCAAGGTCACCAAGAGGAGTGTGCAGAAAGGAGCTTCACCACATGGGCAGCAGATTGCAACCCGTGAGAAGAGAGTGGCAGCAGCACCCTCAAGGCTGAAGTATAGCCGTTTGGGAGGACCCAAGCAAGGTGCCATGGCGGTTCAGGCGGATGAGGGAGAGGATGAGGAGATGGCGTTCTGTTTCTTCACACCCTTGCCTGGAGAACCAGCCACAGTGGAGGAGGCACTCAGTGGACCCCAGAAAGAGGAGTGGAGGGCTGCCATGGATGCAGAGTTCAACAGTCTCATTGAGAATGGGACTTGGGAGCTTGTTGAGTTACCCGAGGGGCGACGGCCGATCAGCAGCAAGTGGGTCTTCAAAGTGAAGAGTGGTGCTGATGGTGCGCTGGAGCGGTTCAAGAGCCGTTTGGTCGCCAAGGGGTTTCAGCAGAAGGAGAAGGTCGACTTTGGGGAGATATTCGCTCCCGTTGCTAAGCCATTGACACTGAGGACTTTGATGGCTGGCGCAGCTGTGAAGGGATGGCACGTGAAGCAGATGGATATCACCACTGCATTCCTCAATGGAATACTGCTGGAGGATATCTACATGGCGCAGCCCGACGGCTATGATGATGGGACCAGCCGGGTGTGCAAGCTTAAGAAGGCCATCTATGGCCTTAAGCAAGCGCCCAGGTGTTGGTACGAGAAGCTGGAGGAGGTGCTGCTGGGTGGAGGCTTCAAGACGTCCCAGGCGGATCACAGCTTGTTTCTGCTTGGTGAGGGGGAGCAGCTGCTTTTGCTGCTGGTGTATGTTGATGACATACTGCTGTTCTCACCTTCCATGGAGCAGATTGAGAGGACACAGAAGCTGCTGATGGACAACTTCAAGTGCAAGATGCTGGGGGATGTCCACTACTACTTGGGGCTGCAGATTGAGAGGGATGTTGAGAGGAGGTGGCTGAAGGTGCATCAGTCACACTACATCTCTGGTGTCATGGAGCGGTATGGTGTGACTGGGGGTCGCACTGTGATGACACCATTCCCTGCAGGCTTCAAATTGAAGAAGGCAGCAGAAGAGGATGATGTGCTTGAGGATGAGCAGCAGAATGAGTACCAGTCACTCATTGGGAGTGTGATGTATGCAGCTGTGCATACGCGACCTGATGCTTCATTCGGAGTGGGGCAGCTGGCCAGAGTTGTGCAACGGCCCACTGTGGAGCAGTTGGAGGTGGCAAAGCGTTTGGTGCGCTACCTTGGATCAACGGCATCTGCTGGTGTTCAGTTTTCAGCTGGCGGCCAGCTGAAACAGATTGGAGCAGATGGGGTCACGCCTGGTACCTTGAAGCTGTCGTGCTTCACCGACGCCACATGGGCCTCAGAGGATGAGGATCAGTCATCGGTTGGCGGCTTTGTGTGCATGGTCGGAGGTGGACCAGTGAGCTGGAGGTCCAAGAAGCAGAGTGAGATTGCTCAGTCTTCTGGAGAGGCAGAGTACATGGCGATGTACCATGCCATCAAGGAGATCGTGCTCCTAAGGAAGCTGCTCCAGGACATGGGAGCTGAACAGGAGGGACCTACACCACTTTTCTCCGACAGCGAGGCTGCTATTGGCATGGCCAATAATCCTATCCTGAATGGGCTGAACAAGCACATGAAGATTAAGTGGCACTGGGTGAGGCAGATGGTGAAGGAGGGAGCTGTTGAGCTTCACCATGTGAAGGCTAGCAAGCAAGCGGCAGATTTTCTCACAAAGAGACTTCCCGAGAGCGCACATTGGAAGTGTGCTAAGATGTGCGGCATGGCATTGCACTAGTGTGGGCAGCAGTGTCATGAATGCATGTGTGATTGTGTGCATGAGACTATGCATGTGTGTGGGTGTGTGTGCATGCAGTCCGTTAGTCTGAGGGGGAGTTTGTTGGATGCACGTCATTCTGAGTGCATGTCATCCTAACGTCCTGCCGAGTGCTCGTGCTATTTGTGCTTGCATGATTTGCATGAGCGTATGTCATTGTGCATGGCTGTTGGATATTATCATCTCTGTGTTTTTCTCCAAGTTTAAATGCTTGATCATGCAGGAGAAATCCAGAGCTTTCCAACGATACCAAGATCGCCTTATTCCGACCAAGATCGCCCAAGTTACAAGATTTCCAAGATTTGGATTTCTTATTACCTTTTTGGGGTTATATCTAATTTGGGTGATTACTTGGGACATGACTATAAAGGGATCTTTGGTTGGGTGGTTAGGAAGCCAACTTTGACTTTTGGATTGGGGTGGCTAGAAGTTTCTAGCATGGGTTGCAAATGTTGCAACACCTAGGCAAAATCCAACTAGATTGGATTTTGCATGTGACACCTCAAGGACCTCATGATGAGGGTTGCATCCTTGCTGCTAGGAAGGTTCTTACCATCCTTCCCTAGCTCTTGGAGAACCCCTTCCCTCTCATGGTTCTCTTGTAGGTTCCCAACTCCAACTTTCTATGCCTTAATGCTTGTACTTCCTCCACCATCCTAGTTATGCGGCTGCTGGACGTTTTTACTTGGTTCTCACTCTCTACACCATCTTAACGACTGATTCAACTTGGAGATGGTAGCTAAGCCTAAGACGCAACTTCCTACTGAGCGGATTTGCGTTTAGTTGAGTAAAAGAGTTCGTCGTAAGCTCTCAAAGTGACGGATCCTGAACAACAAAA
>CANXME010001473.1:0-30568 GCA_948144175.1 Closterium sp. NIES-65 | reverse complement strand
CCCCCCGGACGCATGCTTGTGTCCGGACGCATGCTCGTGTCCGGACGCATGCTCTTGTCCGGACGCATGCTTGTGTCCGACGCATGCTTGTGTCCGGACGCATGCTTGTGTCCGACGCATGCTTGTGTCCCGGTCCCATGCTTGTGTCCTGGACCGCATCTTGTGTCCGGTCGCATGCTTGTGTCCGGACGCATGCTTGTGTCCGGGTCGCATGCTCGTGTCCGGACGCATGCTTGTGTCCGGTAACAACGCATGCTTGTGTCCGGACGCATGCTTGTGTCCGGACGCATGCTTGTGTCCGGACGCATGCTTGTGTCCGGACGCATGCTTGTGTCCGGACGCATGCTTGTTGTCCGGACGCATGCTTGTGTCCGGACGCATGCTTGTGTCCGGGATCGCATGCTTGTGTCCGACCGCATGGGTGCTTTGAGTCCGGTCGCATGCTTGTGTCCGGACGCATGCTTGTGTCCGGACTGCAGTGCTTGTGTTTCGGTCGCATGCTTGTGTCCGGACGCATGCTTGTGTCCGGACGCATGCTTGTGTCCGGACGCATGCTTGTGTCCGGACGCATGCTTGTGTCCTACGCATGCTTGTGTCCCGGACGCATGCTTGTGGTCGTACGCATGCTTGTGTCCGGACGCATGCTTGTGTCCGGGTTCGCATGCTTGTGTCCGACGCATGCTTGTGTCCGGACGCATGCTTGTGTCCGGACGCATGCTTGTGTCCGGACGCATGCTTGTGTCCGGACGCATGCTTGTGTCCGGACGCATGCTTGTGTCCGGACGCATGCTTGTGCCCGGTCGCATGCTTGTGTCCGGACGCATGCTTGTGTCCGGACGCATGCTTGTGTCCGGTCGCCTGCTCGTGTCCGGACGCATGCTTTGTCCGGACGCATGCTTGTGTCCGACGCATGCTTGTGTCCGGACGCATGCTTGTGTCCGGACGCATGCTTGTGTCCGTACGCATGCTTGTTCCGGACGCATGCTTGTGTCCGTCGCATGCTTGTGTCCGGAACGCATGCTTGTGTCCGGACGCATGCTTGTGTCCGGACGCATGCTTGTGTCCGGACGCATGCTTGTGTTCGGGTCGCATGCTTGTGTCCGGACGCATGCTTGTGTCCGGACGCATGCTTGTGTCCGGACGCATGCTTGTGTCCGGACGCATGCTTGTGTCCGGACGCATGCTTGTGTCCGGACGCATGCTTGTGTCCGTCGCATGCTTGTGTCCGGATGCATGCTTGTGTCCGGACGCATGCTTGTGTCCGGACGCATGCTTGTGTCCGGACGCATGCTTGTGTCCGGACGCATGCTTGTGTCCGGACGCATGCTTGTGTCCGGTCGCATGCTTGTGTCCGGACGCATGCTTGTGTCCGGACGCATGCTTGTGTCCGGTCGCATGCTTGTGTCCGGACGCATGCTTGTGTCCGGTCGCATGCTTGTGTCCGGACGCATGCTTGTGTCCGGACGCATGCTTGTGTCCGGACGCATGCTTGTGTGTCGCGACGCATGCTTGTGTCCGACGCATGCTTGTGTCCGGACGCATGCTTGTGTCCGGACGCATGCTTGTGTCCGTACGCATGCTTGTGTCCGGTCGCATGCTTGTGTCCGGACGCATGCTTGTGTCCGGACGCATGCTTGTCCGGTCGCATGCTTGTGTCCGGACGCATGCTTGTGTCCGGACGCATGCTTGTGTCCGGTCGCATGCTTGTGTCCGGACGCATGCTTGTGTCCGGACGCATGCTTGTGTCCGGACGCATGCTTGTGTCCGGACGCATGCTTGTGTCCGGACGCATGCTTGTGTCCGGACGCATGCTTGTGTCCGGACGCATGCTTGTGTCCGGACGCATGCTTGTGTCCGGACGCATGCTTGTGTCCGACCGCATGCTTGTGTCCGGTCGCATGCTTGTGTCCGGACGCATGCTTGTGTCCGGACGCATGCTTGTGTTCGGTCGCATGCTTGTGTCCGGACGCATGCTTGTGTCCGGACGCATGCTTGTGTCCGGACGCATGCTTGTGTCCGGACGCATGCTTGTGTCCGTACGCATGCTTGTGTCCGGACGCATGCTTGTGTCCCGACGCATGCTTGTGTCCGGACGCATGCTTTTGTCCGGACGCATGCTTGTGTCCGGACGCATGCTTGTGTCCGGACGCATGCTTGTGTCCGACGCATGCTTGTGTCCGGACGCATGCTTGTGTCCGGACGCATGCTTGTGTCCGGACGCATGCTTGTGTCCGGACGCATGCTTGTGGCCCGGTCGCATGCTTGTGTCCGGACGCATGCTTGTGTCCGGACGCATGCTTGTGTCCGGTCGCATGCTTGTGTCCGGACGCATGCTTGTGTCCGGACGCATGCTTGTGTCCGACGCATGCTTGTGTCCGGACGCATGCTTGTGTCCGACGCATGCTTGTGTCCGGACGCATGCTTGTGTCCGTACGCATGCTTGTGTCCGGACGCATGCTTTGTGTCCGGACGCATGCTTGTGTCCGGACGCATGCTTGTGTCCGGACGCATGCTTGTGTCCGGAACGCATGCTTGTGTTCGTCGCATGCTTGTGTCCGGGGACGCATGCTTGTGTCCGGACGCATGCTTGTGTCCGACGCATGCTTGTGTCCGGACGCATGCTTGTGCCCGGTCGCATGCTTGTGTCCGGACGCATGCTTGTGTCCGGACGCATGCTTGTGTCCGGACGCATGCTTGTGTCCGGACGCATGCTTGTGTCCGGACGCATGCTTGTGTCCGGACGCATGCTTGTGTCCGGACGCATGCTTGGACGCATGCTTGTGTCCGGACGCATGCTTGTGTCCGGACGCATGCTTGTGTCCGGTCGCATGCTTGTGTCCGGACACATGCTTGTGTCCGGACGCATGCTTGTGTCCCGGTCGCAATGCTTGTGTCCGGACGCATGCTTGTGTCCGGTCGCATGCTTGTGTCCGGACGCATGCTTGTGTCCGGACGCATGCTTGTGTCCGGACGCATGCTTGTGTCCGGACGCATGCTTGTGTCCGACGCATGCTTGTGTCCGGACGCATGCTGTGGTCCGGTCGCATGCTTGTGTCCGGACGCATGCTTTGTGTCCGGTCGCATGCTTGTGTCCGGACGCATGCTTGTGTCCGGACGCATGCTTGTGTCCGGTCGCATGCTTGTGTCCGGACGCATGCTTGTGTCCGGACGCATGCTTGTGTCCGTCGCATGCTTGTGTCCGGACGCATGCTTGTGTCCGGACGCATGCTTGTGTCCGGACGCATGCTTGTGTCCGGACGCATGCTTGTGTCCGGACGCATGCTTGTGTCCGGACGCATGCTTGTGTCCGGACGCATGCTTGTGTCCGGTCGCATGCTTGTGTCCGACGCATGCTTGTGTCCGGTCGCATGCTTGTGTCCGGACGCATGCTTGTGTCCGGACGCATGCTTGTGTCCGGACGCATGCTTGTGTCCGGGACGCATGCTTGTGTCCGGACGCATGCTTGTGTCCGGACGCATGCTTGTGTCCGGACGCATGCTTGTGTCCGGACGCATGCTTGGTCCGGTCGCATGCTTGTGTCCGGACGCATGCTTGTGTCCGGACGCATGCTTGTGTCCGACGCATGCTTGTGTCCGGGCATGCGGTCCGGACGCATGCTTGTGTCCGGACGCATGCTTGTGTCCGGACGCATGCTTGTGTCCGGACGCATGCTTGTGTCCGGACGCATGCTTGTGTCCGGACGCATGCTTGTGTCCGGTCGCATGCTTGTGTCCGGACGCATGCTTGGTCTCCGGACGCATGCTTGTGTCCGGACGCATGCTTGTGTCCGGACGCATGCTTGTGTCCGGACGCATGCTTGTGTCCGGACGCATGCTTGTGTCCGGATGCATGCTTGGTCCGGTCCGTCGCATGCTTTGTGTCCGGACGCATGCTTGTGTCCGGACGCATGCTTGTGTCCGGACGCATGCTTGTGTCCGTCGCATGCTTGTGTCCGGACGCATGCTTGTGTCCGGACGCATGCTTGTGTCCGGACGCATGCTTGTGTCCGGACGCATGCTTGTGTCCGGACGCATGCTTGTGTCCGGACGCATGCTTGTGTCCGGACGCATGCTTGTGTCCGGACGCATGCTTGTGTCCGGACGCATGCTTGTGTCCGGTCGCATGCTTGTGTCCGGACGCATGCTTGTGCCGGTCGCATGCTTGTGTCCGGACGCATGCTTGTGTCCGACGCATGCTTGTGTCCGGTCGCATGCTTGTGTCCGGACGCATGCTTTGTGTCCGGTCGCATGCTTGTGTCCGGACGCATGCTTGTGTCCGGACGCATGCTTGTGTCCGGACGCATGCTTGTGTCCGACGCATGCTTGTGTCGGACGCATGCTTGTGTCCGGACGCATGCTTGTGTCCGGACGCATGCTTGTGTCCGGACGCATGCTTGTGTCCGGTCGCATGCTTGTGTCCGGACGCATGCTTGTGTCCGGACGCATGCTTGTGTCCGGACGCATGCTTGTGTCCGGACGCATGCTTGTGTCCGGTCGCATGCTTGTGTCCGGACGCATGCTTGTGTCCGGACGCATGCTTGTGTCCGGACGCATGCTTGTGTCCGGTCGCATGCTTGTGTCCGGACGCATGCTTGTGTCCGGACGCATGCTTGTGTCCGGACGCATGCTTGTGTCCGGTCGCATGCTTGTGTCCGGACGCATGCTTGTGTCCGGACGCATGCTTGTGTCCGGACGCATGCTTGTGTCCGGACGCATGCTTGTGTCCGGACGCATGCTTGAGTCCGGTCGCATGCTTGTGTCCGGACGCATGCTTGTGTCCGTACGCATGCTTGTGTCCGACGCATGCTTGTGTCCGGACGCATGCTTGTGTCCGGACGCATGCTTGTGTCCGGACGCATGCTTGTGTCCGGACGCATGCTTGTGTCCGGACGCATGCTTGTGTCCGGACGCATGCTTGTGTCCGGTCGCATGCTTGTGTCCGGACGCATGCTTGTGTCCGGACGCATGCTTGTGTCCGGACGCATGCTTGTGTCCGGACGCATGCTTGTGTCGGACGCATGCTTGTGTTTGGAACGCATGCTTGTGTCCGGTCGCATGCTTTGTTTGGATGCATGCTTGTGTCCGGTCGCATGCTTGTGTCCGGACGCATGCTTGTGTCCGGTCGCATGCTTGTGATCCGGCCGCATGCTTGTGTCCGGTCGCATGCTTGTGTCCGGACGCATGCTTGTGTCCGGACGCATGCTTGTGTCCGGACGCATGCTTGTGTTCGGACGCATGCTTGTGTCCGGACGCATGCTGTGTCCGGACGCATGCTTGTGTCCGGTCGCATGCTTGTGTCCGGACGCATGCTTGTGTCCGGTCGCATGCTTGTGTCCGGACGCATGCTTGTGTCCGTCGCATGCTTGTGTCCGGACGCATGCTTGTGTCCGGTCGCATGCTTGTGTCCGGACGCATGCTTTGGTCCGGACGCATGCTTGTGTCCGGACGCATGCTTGTGTCCGGACGCATGCTTGTGTCCGGACGCATGCTTGTGTCCGGACGCATGCTTGTGTCCGGACGCATGCTTGTGTCCGGACGCATGCTTGTGTCCGGACGCATGCTTCTTCTGTCCGGTCGCATGCTTGTGTCCGGACGCATGCTTTGTCCGTCGCATGCTTGTGTCCGGACGCATGCTTGTGTCCGGACGCATGCTTGTGTCCGGACGCATGCTTGTGTCCCGGTCGCATGCTTGTGTCCGGACGCATGCTTGTGTCCGTCGCATGCTTGTGTCCGGACGCATGCTTGTGTCCGGACGCATGCTTGTGTCTGGACGCATGCTTGTGTCCGGACGCATGCTTGTGTCCGGTCGCATGCTTGTGTCCGGACGCATGCTTGTGTCCGGACGCATGCTTGTGTCCGGACGCATGCTTTGTGTCCGGACGCATGCTTGTGTCCGGACGCATGCTTGTGTCCGGACGCATGCTTGGTGTCCGGACGCAAGCTTGTGTCTGGACGCATGCTTGTGTCCGGACGCATGCTTGTGTCCGGTCGCATGCTTGTGTCCGGACGCATGCTTGTGTTTGGACGCATGCTTGTGTCCGGACGCATGCTTGTGTTTGGACGCATGCTTGTGTCCGGTCGCATGCTTTGTTTGGACGCATGCTTGTGTCCGTCGCATGCTTGTGTCCGGACGCATGCTTGTGTCCGGTCGCATGCTTGTGTCCGGACGCATGCTTGTGTCCGGACGCATGCTTGTGTCCGGACGCATGCTTGTGTCCGGACGCATGCTTGTGTCCGGACGCATGCTTGTGGCCCGGACGCATGCTTGTGTCCGGACGCATGCTTGTGTCCGGACGCATGCTTGTGTCCGGACGCATGCTTGTGTCTGACGCATGCTTGTGTCCGACGCATGCTTGTGTCCGGTCGCATGCTTGTGTCCGGACGCATGCTTGTGTCCGGACGCATGCTTGTGTCCTGGACGCATGCTTGTGTCCGGACGCATGCTTGTGTCCGGACGCATGCTTGTGTCCGGACGCATGCTTGTGTCCCGGACGCATGCTTGTGTCCGGACGCATGCTTGTGTCCCGGACGCATGCTTGTGTCCGACGCATGCTTGAGTCCGGTCGCATGCTTGTGTCCGGACGCATGCTTGTGTCCGGACGCATGCTTGTGTCCGGACGCATGCTTGTGTCCGTCGCATGCTTGTGTCCGGACGCATGCTTGTGTCCGACGCATGCTTAGTCCGGTCGCATGCTTGTGTCCGGACGCATGCTTGTGTCCAGACGCATGCTTGTGTCCGGACGCATGCTTGTGTCCGGACGCATGCTTGTGTCCGGACGCATGCTTGTGTCCAGACGCATGCTTGTGTCCGGACGCATGCTTGTGTCCGGTCGCATGCTTGTGTCCGGACGCATGCTTGTGTCCGGACGCATGCTTGTGTCCGACGCATGCTTTGTGTGGACGCATGCTTGTGTCCGGACGCATGCTTGTGTCCGGACGCATGCTTGTGTCCGGTCGCATGCTTGTGTCCGGACGCATGCTTGTGTCCGGACGCATGCTTGTGTCCGGACGCATGCTTGTGTCCGGTCGCATGCTTGTGTCCGGACGCATGCTTGTGTCCGGACGCATGCTTGTGTCCGACGCATGCTTGTGTCCGGACGCATGCTTGTGTCCGGTCGCATGCTTGTGTCCGACGCATGCTTGTGTCCGGACGCATGCTTGTGTCCTGACGCATGCTTGTGTCCGGACGCATGCTTGTGTCCGGACGCATGCTTGTGTCCGGACGCATGCTTGTGTCCGGACGCATGCTTGTGTCCGGACGCATGCTTGTGTCCGGACGCATGCTTGTGTCCGGACGCATGCTTGAGTCCGGTCGCATGCTTGTGTCCGGACGCATGCTTGTGTCCGGTACGCATGCTTGTGTCCGGACGCATGCTTGAGTTCGGTCGCATGCTTTGTCCGGCACATGCTTGTGTCCGGACGCATGCTTGAGTCCGGTCGCATGCTTGTGTCCGGACGCATGCTTGTGTCCAGACGCATGCTTGTGTCTGGACGCATGCTTGTGTTCGGACGCATGCTTGTGTCCGGACGCATGCTTGTGTCCGGACGCATGCTTGTGTCGGACGCATGCTTGTGTCCCGGACGCATGCTTGAGTCCGGTCGCATGCTTGTGTGCCGGACGCATGCTTGTGTCCGGACGCATGCTTGTGTCCGGACGCATGCTTGTGTTTGGACGCATGCTTGTGTCCGGACGCATGCTTGTGTTTGGACGCATGCTTGTGCCCGGTCGCATGCTTGTGTTTGGACGCATGCTTGTGCCCAGTCGCATGCTTGTGTCCAGACGCATTGCTTGTGCCGGTCGCATGCTTGTGTCCGGACGCATGCTTGTGTCGGGTCGCATGCTTGTGTCCGGACGCATGCTTGCGTCCGGACGCATGCTTGTGTCCAGACGCATGCTTGTGTCCGGACGCATGCTTGTGTCCGGTCCGGCATGCTTGTTTCCCTGGACGCATGCTTGTGTCCGGACGCAATGGCTTGTGTCCGTACGCATGCGTGTGTCCTGACGCAATGCTTGTGTCCGGTCGCATGCTTGTGGCTGGACGCATGCTTGTGTTCGGACGCATGCTTGTGTCCGGACGCATTGCTTGTGTCCGGACGCATGCTTGTGTCCGGACGCATGCTTGAGTCCGGTCGCATGCTTGTGTCCGGACGCATGCTTGTGTCCGGACGCGATGATTGTGTCCGGACGCATGCTTGTGTACCAGAACGCATGCTTGAGTCCGGTCGCAATGCTTGTGTCCGGACGCAAGCTTGTGTCTGGACGCATGCTTGTGTCCGGACGCATGTTGAGTCCGGTCGCATGCTTGTGTCCGGACGCATGCTTGTGTCTGGACGCATGCTTGTGTCCGGACGCATGCTTGAGTGCGGTTGCATGCATGTGTCCGGACGCATGCTTTGGTCGGACGCATGCTTGAGTCCGGTCGCATGCTTGTGTCCGGACGCATGCTTGTGTCCGGATGCATGCTTGAGTCCCGGACGCATGCTTGTGTCCAGACGCATGCTTGTGGCGCATGCTTGTGGTCCGAGACGCATGCTTGTAGTCCGGTCGTATGCTTGTGTCCGGATGCATGCTTGTGTCCGGACGCATGCTTGAGTCCGGTCGCAGGCTTGTGTCCGGACGCATGCTTGAGTCCGGACGCATGCTTGTGTCCGGATGCAGTGCTTGAGTCCGGATCGCAGGCTTGTGTCCGGACGCATGCTTTGTATCCGTCGCATGCTTGTGTCCGGACGCATGCTTGAGTCCGGTCGTATGCTTGTGTCCGGACGCATGCTTGTGTCCGGACGCCTGCTTGATCCGGTCGCATGCTTGTTGTCCGACGCAGGATTGTTGAGTCCGGCGCATGCTTGTGTCCGGACGCCATGCTTGTAGTCCGGTCGCAATGCTTGTGTCTGACCGCATGCTTGAGTCCGGTACGCATCTTGTGTCCGGACGCATGCTTGTGTCCGGACGCATGCGTGTGTCCGGACGCATGCTTGTGTCCGGACGCATGCTGTGTCCGGTCGCATGCTTGTGTCCGGACGCATGCTTGTGTCCGACGCATGCTTGTGTCGGACGCATGCTTGTGTCAAGACGCATGCTTGTGTCCGGTCTTATGCTTGTGTCCGGATGCATGCTTGTGTGTCGGACGTATGCTTGTGTTCGGACGCATGCTTGTGTCCGGACGCATGCTTGTGTCCGGACGCATGCTTGAGTCCGGACGCATGCTTGCGTCCGGACGCATGCTTGTGTTCGGACGCATGCTTGTGTCCGAACGCATGCTTGTGTCCGGACGCATGCTTGTGTCCGGACGCATGCTTGTGTCTGGACGCATGCTTGAGTCCGGTCGCATGCTTGTGTCCGGACGCATGCTTGTGTCCGGACGCATGCTTGTGTCCGGATGCATGCTTGTGTTTGGACGCATGCTTGTGTCCGGACGCATGCTTGTGTTTGGACGCATGCTTGTGCCCGGTCGCATGCTTGTGTTTGGACGCATGCTTGTGCCCGGTCGCATGCTTGTGTCCGGACGCATGCTTGTGCCCGATCGCATGCTTGTGTCCGGACGCATGCTTGTGTCCGGTCGCATGCTTGTGTCCGGACGCATGCTTGTGTCCGGACGCATGCTTGTGTCCTGACGCATGCTTGAGTCCGGACGCATGCTTGTGTCTGGTCGCATGCTTGTGTCCGGACGCATGCTTGTGTCCGGACGCATGCGTGTGTCTGGACGCATGCTTGAGTCTGGTCGCATGCTTGTGTCCGGACGCATGCTTGTGTCCGGACGCATGCTTGTGTCTGGACGCATGCTTGTGTTGGGACGCATGCTTGTGTCCGGACGCATGCTTGTGTCCGGATGCATGCTTTTGTCCGGACGCATGCTTGTGTCCGGACGCATGCTTGTGTCCGGTCGCATGCTTGTGTCCGGACGCATGCTTGTGTCCGGACGGATGCTTGTGTCCGGACGCATGCTTGTGTCCGGACGCATGCTTGTGTCCGGTCGCATGCTTGTGTCTGGACGCATGCTTGTGTTCGGACGCATGCTTGTGTCCGGACGCATGCTTGTGTCCGGACGCATGCTTGTGTCCGGACGCATGCTTGTGTACGGACGCATGCTTGTTTCCGGACGCATGCTTGAGTCCGGTCGCATGCCTGTGTCCGGACGCATGCTTGTGTCCCGACGCATGCTTGTGTCCGGACGCATGCTTGTGTTTGGACGCATGCTTGTGTCCGGACGCATGCTTGTGTTTCGACGCATGCTTGTGTTCGGACGCATGCTTGTGTCCTGACGCATGCTTGTGTCTGGACGCATGCTTGTGTCCGGACGCATGCTTGAGTCCGGTCGCATGCTTGTGTCCGGACGCATGCTTGTGTCCGTACGCATGCTTGTGTCCGGACGCATGCTTGTGTCCGGACGCATGCTTGAGTCCGGTCGCATGCTTGTGTCCGGACGCATGCTTGTGTCCGGACGCATGATTGTGTCCGGACGCATGCTTGAGTCCGGTCGCATGCATGTGTCCGGACGCATGCTTGTGTCCGGACGCATGCTTGAGTCCGGTCGCATGCTTGTGTCCGGACGCATGCTTGTGTCCAGACGCATGCTTGTGTCTGGACGCATGCTTGTGTTCGGACGCATGCTTGTGTACGGACGCATGCTTGTGTCCGGACGCATTCTTGTGTCCGGACGCATGCTTGAGTCCGGTCGCATGCTTGTGTCCGGATGCATGCTTGTGTCCGGACGCATGCTTGTGTCCGGACGCATGCTTGTGTTTGGACGCATGCTTGTGTCCGGACGCATGCTTGTGTTTGGACGCATGCTTGTGCCCGGTCGCATGCTTGTGTTTGGACACATGCTTGTGCCCTGTCGCATGCTTGTGTCCAGACGCATGCTTGTGCCCGGTCGCATGCTTGTGTCCGGACGCATGCTTGTGTCCTGTCGCATGCTTGTGTCCGGACGCATGCTTGTGTCCGGACGCATGCTTGTGTCCGGACGCATGCTTGTGTACGGACGCATGCTTGTGTCCGGACGCATGCTTGAGTCCGGTCGCATGCTTGTGTCCGGACGCATGCTTGCGTCCGGACGCATGCTTGTGTTTGGACGCATGCTTGTGTCCGGATGCATGCTTGTGTTTCGACGCATGCTTGTGTTCGGACGCATGCTTGTGTCCTGACGCATGCTTGTGTCCGGACGCATGCTTGTGTCCGGACGCATGCTTGAGTCCGGTCGCATGCTTGTGTCCGGACGCATGCTTGTGTCCGGACGCATGCTTGTGTCCGGACGCATGCTTGTGTCCGGACGCATGCTTGAGTCCGGTCGCATGCTTGTGTCCGGACGCATGCTTGTGTCCGGACGCATGATTGTGTCCGGACGCATGCTTGAGTCCGGTCGCATGCATGTGTCCGGACGCATGCTTGTGTCCGGACGCATGCTTGAGTCCGGTCGCATGCTTGTGTCCGGACGCATGCTTGTGTCCAGACGCATGCTTGTGTCTGGACGCATGCTTCTGTTCGGACGCATGCTTGTGTCCGGACGCATGCTTGTGTCCGGACGCCATGCTTGTGTCCGGACGCATGCTTGTGTCCGGACGCATGCTTGTGTCCGGACGCATGCTTGAGTCCGGTCGCATGCTTGTGTCCGGACGCATGCTTGTGTTCGGACGCATGCTTGTGTCCGGACGCATGCTTGTGTTTGGACGCATGCTTGTGTCACGACGCATGCTTGTGTTTGGACGCATGCTTGTGCCCGGTCGCATGCTTGTGTTTGGACGCATGCTTGTGCCCGGTCGCATGCTTGTGTCCAGACGCATGCTTGTGCCCGGTCGCATGCTTGTGTCCGGACGCATGCTTGTGTCCGGACGCATGCTTGTGTCCAGACGCATGCTTGTGTCACGCATGCTTGTGTCCGGACGCATGCTTGTGTCCGGTCGCATGCTTGTGTCTGGACGCATGCTTGTGTTCGGACGCATGCTTGTGTCCGGACGCATGCTTGTGTCCGGACGCATGCTTGTGTCCGGACGCATGCTTGAGTCTGGTCGCATGCTTGTGTCCGGACCCATGCTTGTGTCCGGACGCATGATTGTGTCCGGACGCATGCTTGTGTCCAGACGCATGCTTGAGTCCGGTCGCATGCTTGTGTCCGGACGCAAGCTTGTGTCTGGACGCATGCTTGTGTCCGGACGCATGCTTGAGTCCGGTCGCATGCTTGTGTCCGGACGCATGCTTGTGTCTGGACGCATGCTTGTGTCCGGACGCATGCTTGAGTGCGGTTGCATGCATGTGTCCGGACGCATGCTTGTGTCCGGACGCATGCTTGAGTCCGGTCGCATGCTTGTGTCCGGACGCATGCTTGTGTCCGGACGCATGCTTGTGTCCGGACGCATGCTTGAGTCCGGACGCATGCTTGTGTCCGGACGCATGCTTGAGTCCGGTCGCATGCTTGTGTCCGGACGCATGCTTGTGTCCGGACGCATGCTTGTGTCCGGACGCATGCTTGAGTCCGGTCGCATGCTTGTGTCCGGACGCATGCTTGTGTCCGGTCGCATGCTTGTGTCCGGACGCATGCTTGAGTCCGGTCGTATGCTTGTGTCCGGACGCATGCTTGTGTCCGGACGCATGCTTGTGTCCGGACGCATGCTTTAGTCCGGTCGCATGCTTGTGTCCGGACGCATGCTTGTGTCCGGTCGCATGCTTGTGTCCGGACGCATGCTTGAGTCCGGTCGCATGCTTGTGTCCGGACGCATGCTTGTGTCCGGACGCATGCTTGAGTCCGGTCGCATGCTTGTGTTTGGACGCATGCTTGTGCCCGGTCGCATGCTTGTGTCCGGACGCATGCTTGTGTCCTGACGCATGCTTGTGTCCGGACGCATGCTTGTGTCCGGACGCATGCTTGTGTCCGGACGCATGCTTGTGTCCGGACGCATGCTTGAGTCCGGTCGCATGCTTGTGTCCGGACGCATGCTTGTGTTCGGACGCATGCTTGTGTCCTGACGCATGCTTGTGTCCGGACGCATGCTTGTGTCCGGACGCATGCTTGAGTCCGGTCGCATGCTTGTGTCCGTACGCATGCTTGTGTCCGGCCTGACGCATGCTTGTGTCCGGACGCATGCTTGAGTCCGGTCGCATGCTTGTGTCCGGACGCATGCTTGTGTCCGGACGCATGATTGTGTCCGGACGCATGCTTGAGTCCGGTCGCATGCATGTGTCCGGACGCATGCTTGTGTCCGGACGCATGCTTGAGTCCCGGTCGCATGCTTGTGTCCGGACGCATGCTTGTGTCCAGACGCATGCTTGTGTCTGGACGCATGCTTCTGTTCGGACGCATGCTTGTGTCCGGACGCATGCTTGTGTCCGGACGCATGCTTGTGTCCGGACGCATGCTTGTGTCCGGACGCATGCTTGAGTCCGGTCGCATGCTTGTGTTTGGACACATGCTTGTGCCTAGTCGCATGCTTGTGTCCAGACGCATGCTTGTGCCCGGTCGCATGCTTGTGTCCGGACGCATGCTTGTGTCCTGACGCATGCTTGTGTCCGGACGCATGCTTGTGTCCGGACGCATGCTTGTGTCCGGACGCATGCTTGTGTCCGGACGCATGCTTGAGTCCGGTCGCATGCTTGTGTCCGGACGCATGCTTGTGTTCGGACGCATGCTTGTGTCCTGACGCATGCTTGTGTCCGGACGCATGCTTGTGTCCGGACGCATGCTTGAGTCCGGTCGCATGCTTGTGTCCGGACGCATGCTTGTGTCCGGACGCATGCTTGTGTCCGGACGCATGCTTGTGTCCGGACGCATGCTTGAGTCCGGTCGCATGCTTGTGTCCGGACGCATGCTTGTGTCCGGACGCATGATTGTGTCCGGACGCATGCTTGAGTCCGGTCGCATGCATGTGTCCGGACGCATGCTTGTGTCCGGACGCATGCTTGAGTCCGGTCGCATGCTTGTGTCCGGACGCATGCTTGTGTCCAGACGCATGCTTGTGTCTGGACGCATGCTTCTGTTCGGACGCATGCTTGTGTCCGGACGCATGCTTGTGTCCGGACGCATGCTTGTGTCCGGACGCATGCTTGTGTCCGGACGCATGCTTGAGTCCGGTCGCATGCTTGTGTCCGGACGCATGCTTGTGTTCGGACGCATGCTTGTGTCCGGACGCATGCTTGTGTTTGGACGCATGCTTGTGTCACGACGCATGCTTGTGTTTGGACGCATGCTTGTGCCCGGTCGCATGCTTGTGTTTGGACGCATGCTTGTGCCCAGTCGCATGCTTGTGTCCAGACGCATGCTTGTGCCCGGTCGCATGCTTGTGTCCGGACGCATGCTTGTGTCCGGACGCATGCTTGTGTCCAGACGCATGCTTGTGTCACGCATGCTTGTGTCCGGACGCATGCTTGTGTCCGGTCGCATGCTTGTGTCTGGACGCATGCTTGTGTTCGGACGCATGCTTGTGTCCGGACGCATGCTTGTGTCCGGACGCATGCTTGTGTCCGGACGCATGCTTGAGTCTGGTCGCATGCTTGTGTCCGGACCCATGCTTGTGTCCGGACGCATGATTGTGTCCGGACGCATGCTTGTGTCCAGACGCATGCTTGAGTCCGGTCGCATGCTTGTGTCCGGACGCAAGCTTGTGTCTGGACGCATGCTTGTGTCCGGACGCATGCTTGAGTCCGGTCGCATGCTTGTGTCCGGACGCATGCTTGTGTCTGGACGCATGCTTGTGTCCGGACGCATGCTTGAGTGCGGTTGCATGCATGTGTCCGGACGCATGCTTGTGTCCGGACGCATGCTTGAGTCCGGTCGCATGCTTGTGTCCGGACGCATGCTTGTGTCCGGACGCATGCTTGTGTCCGGACGCATGCTTGAGTCCGGACGCATGCTTGTGTCCGGACGCATGCTTGAGTCCGGTCGCATGCTTGTGTCCGGACGCATGCTTGTGTCCGGTCGCATGCTTGTGTCCGGACGCATGCTTGAGTCCGGACGCATGCTTGTGTCCGGTCGCATGCTTGTGTCCGGACGCATGCTTGTGTCCGGACGCATGCGTGTGTCTGGACGCATGCTTGAGTCCGGTCGCATGCTTGTGTCCGGACGCATGCTTGTGTCCGGACGCATGCTTGTGTCTGGACGCATGCTTGTGTTGGGACGCATGCTTGTGTCCGGACGCATGCTTGTGTCCGGACGCATGCTTTTGTCCGGACGCATGCTTGTGTCCGGACGCATGCTTGTGTCCGGTCGCATGCTTGTGTTTGGACGCATGCTTGTGTCCGGACGGATGCTTGTGTCCGGACGCATGCTTGTGTCCGGACGCATGCTTGTGTCCGGTCGCATGCTTGTGTCTGGACGCATGCTTGTGTTCGGACGCATGCTTGTGTCCGGACGCATGCTTGTGTCCGGACGCATGCTTGTGTCTGGACGCATGCTTGTGTACGGACGCATGCTTGTGTCCGGACGCATGCTTGAGTCCGGTCGCATGCTTGTGTCCGGACGCATGCTTGTGTCCGGACGCATGCTTGTGTCCGGACGCATGCTTGTGTTTGGACGCATGCTTGTGTCCGGACGCATGCTTGTGTTTCGACGCATGCTTGTGCCCGGTCGCATGCTTGTGTTTGGACGCATGCTTGTGCCCGGCCGCATGCTTGTGTCCGGACTCATGCTTGTGCCCGGTCGCATGCTTGTGTCCGGACGCATGCTTATGTCTGGTCGCATGCTTGTGTCCGGACGCATGCTTGTGTCCGGACGCATGCTTGTGTCCGGACGCATGCTTGTGTCCGGACGCATGCTTGTGTCCGGTCGCATGCTTGTGTCCGGACGCATGCTTGAGTCCGGTCGCATGCTTGTGTCCGGACGCATGCTTGTGTCCGGACGCATGATTGTGTCCGGACGCATGCTTGAGTCCGGTCGCATGCATGTGTCCGGACGCATGCTTGTGTCCGGACGCATGCTTGAGTCCGGTCGCATGCTTGTGTCCGGACGCATGCTTGTGTCCAGACGCATGCTTGTGTCTGGACGCATGCTTCTGTTCGGACGCATGCTTGTGTCCGGACGCATGCTTGTGTCCGGACGCATGCTTGTGTCCGGACGCATGCTTGTGTCCGGACGCATGCTTGAGTCCGGTCGCATGCTTGTGTCCGGACGCATGCTTGTGTTCGGACGCATGCTTGTGTCCGGACGCATGCTTGTGTTTGGACGCATGCTTGTGTCACGACGCATGCTTGTGTTTGGACGCATGCTTGTGCCCGGTCGCATGCTTGTGTTTGGACGCATGCTTGTGCCCAGTCGCATGCTTGTGTCCAGACGCATGCTTGTGCCCGGTCGCATGCTTGTGTCCGGACGCATGCTTGTGTCCGGACGCATGCTTGTGTCCAGACGCATGCTTGTGTCACGCATGCTTGTGTCCGGACGCATGCTTGTGTCCGGTCGCATGCTTGTGTCTGGACGCATGCTTGTGTTCGGACGCATGCTTGTGTCCGGACGCATGCTTGTGTCCGGACGCATGCTTGTGTCCGGACGCATGCTTGAGTCTGGTCGCATGCTTGTGTCCGGACCCATGCTTGTGTCCGGACGCATGATTGTGTCCGGACGCATGCTTGTGTCCAGACGCATGCTTGAGTCCGGTCGCATGCTTGTGTCCGGACGCAAGCTTGTGTCTGGACGCATGCTTGTGTCCGGACGCATGCTTGAGTCCGGTCGCATGCTTGTGTCCGGACGCATGCTTGTGTCTGGACGCATGCTTGTGTCCGGACGCATGCTTGAGTGCGGTTGCATGCATGTGTCCGGACGCATGCTTGTGTCCGGACGCATGCTTGAGTCCGGTCGCATGCTTGTGTCCGGACGCATGCTTGTGTCCGGACGCATGCTTGTGTCCGGACGCATGCTTGAGTCCGGACGCATGCTTGTGTCCGGACGCATGCTTGAGTCCGGTCGCATGCTTGTGTCCGGACGCATGCTTGTGTCCGGTCGCATGCTTGTGTCCGGACGCATGCTTGAGTCCGGACGCATGCTTGTGTCCGGTCGCATGCTTGTGTCCGGACGCATGCTTGTGTCCGGACGCATGCGTGTGTCTGGACGCATGCTTGAGTCCGGTCGCATGCTTGTGTCCGGACGCATGCTTGTGTCCGGACGCATGCTTGTGTCTGGACGCATGCTTGTGTTGGGACGCATGCTTGTGTCCGGACGCATGCTTGTGTCCGGACGCATGCTTTTGTCCGGACGCATGCTTGTGTCCGGACGCATGCTTGTGTCCGGTCGCATGCTTGTGTTTGGACGCATGCTTGTGTCCGGACGGATGCTTGTGTCCGGACGCATGCTTGTGTCCGGACGCATGCTTGTGTCCGGTCGCATGCTTGTGTCTGGACGCATGCTTGTGTTCGGACGCATGCTTGTGTCCGGACGCATGCTTGTGTCCGGACGCATGCTTGTGTCTGGACGCATGCTTGTGTACGGACGCATGCTTGTGTCCGGACGCATGCTTGAGTCCGGTCGCATGCTTGTGTCCGGACGCATGCTTGTGTCCGGACGCATGCTTGTGTCCGGACGCATGCTTGTGTTTGGACGCATGCTTGTGTCCGGACGCATGCTTGTGTTTCGACGCATGCTTGTGCCCGGTCGCATGCTTGTGTTTGGACGCATGCTTGTGCCCGGCCGCATGCTTGTGTCCGGACTCATGCTTGTGCCCGGTCGCATGCTTGTGTCCGGACGCATGCTTATGTCTGGTCGCATGCTTGTGTCCGGACGCATGCTTGTGTCCGGACGCATGCTTGTGTCCGGACGCATGCTTGTGTCCGGACGCATGCTTGTGTCCGGTCGCATGCTTGTGTCCGGACGCATGCTTGTGTCCGGACGCATGCTTGTGTCCGGACGCATGCTTGTGTCCGGACGCATGCTTGTGTCCGGTCGCATGCTTGTGTCCGGACGCATGCTTGTGTCCGGACGCATGCTTGTGTCCGGACGCATGCTTGAGTCCGGTCGCATGCTTGTGTCCGGACGCATGCTTGTGTCCGGACGCATGCTTGAGTCCGGTCGCATGCTTGTGTCCGGACGCATGCTTGTGTCCGGACGCATGCTTGAGTCCGGTCGCATGCATGTGTCCGGACGCATGCTTGTGTCAGGACGCATGCTTGAGTTCGGTCGCATGCTTGTGTCCGGACGCATGCTTGTGTCCGGACCCATGCTTGTGTCTGGACGCATGCTTGTGTTCGGACGCATGCTTGTGTCCGGACGCATGCTTGTGTCCGGACGCATGCTTCTGTCCGGACGCATGCTTGTGTCCGGACGCATGCTTGTGTCTGGACGCATGCTTGTGTTGGGACGCATGCTTGTGTCCGGACGCATGCTTGTGTCCGGACGCATGCTTTTGTCCGGACGCATGCTTGTGTCCGGACGCATGCTTGTGTCCGGTCGCATGCTTGTGTTTGGACGCATGCTTGTGTCCGGACGGATGCTTGTGTCCGGACGCATGCTTGTGTCCGGACGCATGCTTGTGTCCGGTCGCATGCTTGTGTCTGGACGCATGCTTGTGTTCGGACGCATGCTTGTGTCCGGACGCATGCTTGTGTCCGGACGCATGCTTGTGTCCGGACGCATGCTTGTGTACGGACGCATGCTTGTGTCCGGACGCATGCTTGAGTCCGGTCGCATGCTTGTGTCCGGACGCATGCTTGTGTCCGGACGCATGCTTGTGTCCGGACGCATGCTTGTGTTTGGACGCATGCTTTTGTCCGGACGCATGCTTGTGTTTCGACGCATGCTTGTGCCCGGTCGCATGCTTGTGTTTGGACGCATGCTTGTGCCCGGCCGCATGCTTGTGTCCGGACTCATGCTTGTGCCCGGTCGCATGCTTGTGTCCGGACGCATGCTTATGTCTGGTCGCATGCTTGTGTCCGGAAGCATGCTTGTGTCCGGACGCATGCTTGTGTCCGGACGCATGCTTGTGTCCGGACGCATGCTTGTGTCCGGTCGCATGCTTGTGTCCGGACGCATGCTTGTGTCCGGACGCATGCTTGTGTCGGGACGCATGCTTGTGTCTGGACGCATGCTTGTGTCCGGTCGCATGCTTGTGTCCGGACGCATGCTTGTGTCCGGACGCATGCTTGTGTCCGGACGCATGCTTGAGTCCGGTCGCATGCTTGTGTCCGGACGCATGCTTGTGTCCGGACGCATGCTTGTGTCCGGACGCATGCTTGAGTCCGGTCGCATGCTTGTGTCCGGACGCATGCTTGTGTCCGGACGCATGCTTGAGTCCGGTCGCATGCATGTGTCCGGACGCATGCTTGTGTCAGGACGCATGCTTGAGTTCGGTTGCATGCTTGTGTCCGGACGCATGCTTGTGTCCGGACCCATGCTTGTGTCTGGACGCATGCTTGTGTTCGGACGCATGCTTGTGTCCGGACGCATGCTTGTGTCCGAACGCATGCTTGTGTCCGGACGCATGCTTGGGTCCGGACGCATGCTTGTGTCTGGACGCATGCTTGAGTCCGGTCGCATGCTTGTGTCCGGACGCATGCTTGTGCCCGGACGCATGCTTGTGTCCGGACGCATGCTTGTGTTTGGACGCATGCTTGTGTCCGGACGCATGCTTGTGTTTGGACGCATGCTTGTGCCCGGTCACATGCTTGTGTTTGGATGCATGCTTGTGCCCGGTCGCATGCTTGTGTCCGGACGCATGCTTGTGCCCGGTCGCATGCTTGTGTCCGGACGCATGCTTGTGTCCGGTCGCATGCTTGTGTCCGGACGCATGCTTGTGTCCGGACGCATGCTTGTGTCCGGACGCATGCTTGTGTTTGGACGCATGCTTGTGTCCGGACGCATGCTTGTGTTTCGACGCATGCTTGTGCCCAGTCGCATGCTTGTGTTTGGACGCATGCTTGTGCCCGGTCGCATGCTTGTGTCCGGACTCATGCTTGTGCCCGGTCGCATGCTTGTGTCCGGACGCATGCTTGTGTCCGGTCGCATGCTTGTGTCCGGACGCATGCTTGTGTCCGGACGCATGCTTGTGTCCGGACGCATGCTTGTGTCCGGACGCATGCTTGTGTCCGGTCGCATGCTTGTGTCCGGACGCATGCTTGTGTCCGGACGCATGCTTGTGTCCGGACGCATGCTTGTGTCCGGACGCATGCTTGTGTCCGGACGCATGCTTGTGTCCGGACGCATGCTTGTGTCCGGACGCATGCTTGAGTCCGGTCGCATGCTTGTGTCCGGACGCATGCTTGTGTCCGGACGCATGCTTGTGTCCGGACGCATGCTTGAGTCCGGTCGCATGCTTGTGTCCGGACGCATGCTTGTGTCCGGACGCATGCTTGAGTTCGGTCGCATGCATGTGTCCGGACGCATGCTTGTGTCTGGACGCATGCTTGAGTCCGGTCGCATGCTTGTGTCCGGACGCATGCTTTTGTCCGGACGCATGCTTGTGTCTGGACGCATGCTTGTGTTCGGACGCATGCTTGTGTCCGGACGCATGCTTGTGTCCGGACGCATGCTTGTGTCTGGACGCATGCTTGTGTCTAGACACATGCTTGTGTCCGGACGCATGCTTGAGTCCGGTCGCATGCTTGTGTCCGGACGCATGCTTGTGCCCGGACGCATGCTTGTGTCCAGACGCATGCTTGTATTTGGACGCATGCTTGTTTCCGGACGCATGCTTGTGTTTGGACGCATGCTTGTGCCTGGTCGCATGCTTGTGTTTGGATGCATGCTTGTGCCCGGTCGCATGCTTGTGTCCGGACGCATGCTTGTGCCCGGTCGCATGCTTGTGTCTGGACGCATGCTTGTGTCCGGCCGCATGCTTGTGTCCGGACGCATGCTTGTGTCCGGACGCATGCTTGTGTCCGGTCGCATGCTTGTGTCCGGACGCATGCTTGTGTCCGGACGCATGCTTGTGCCCGGACGCATGCTTGTGTCCGGACGCATGCTTGTATTTGGACGCATGCTTGTGTCCGGACGCATGCTTGTGTTTGGACGCATGCTTGTGCCCGGTCGCATGCTTGTGTTTGGATGCATGCTTGTGCCCGGTCGCATGCTTGTGTCCGGACGCATGCTTGTGCCCGGTCGCATGCTTGTGTCTGGACGCATGCTTGTGTCCGGCCGCATGCTTGTGTCCGGACGCATGCTTGTGTCCGGACGCATGCTTGTGTCCGGTCGCATGCTTGTGTCCGGACGCATGCTTGTGTCCGGACGCATGCTTGTGTCCGGACGCATGCTTGTGTCCGGACGCATGCTTGAGTCCGGTCGCATGCTTGTGTCCGGACGCAAGCTTGTGTCTGGACGCATGCTTGTGTCCGGACGCATGCTTGAGTCCGGTCGCATGCTTGTGTCCGGACGCATGCTTGTGTCCGGACGCATGCTTGTGTCCGGTCGCATGCTTGTGTCCGGACGCATGCTTGTGTCTGGACGCATGCTTGTGTCCGGACGCATGCTTGTGTCCGGACGCATGCTTGTGTCCGGTCGCATGCTTGTGTCCGGACGCATGCTTGTGTCCGGACGCATGCTTGTGTCCGGACGCATGCTTGAGTCCGGTCGCATGCTTGTGTCCGGACGCATGCTTGTGTCCGGACGCATGCTTGTGTCCGGACGCATGCTTGAGTCCGGTCGCATGCTTGTGTCCGGACGCATGCTTGTGTCCGGACGCATGCTTGAGTCCGGTCGCATGCATGTGTCCGGACGCATGCTTGTGTCTGGACGCATGCTTGAGTCCGGTCGCATGCTTGTGTCCGGATGCATGCTTGTGTCCGGACGCATGCTTGTGTCTGGACGCATGCTTGTGTTCGGACGCATGCTTGTGTCCGGACGCATGCTTGCGTCCGGACGCATGCTTGTGTCTGGATGCATGCTTGTGTCCGGACGCATGCTTGTGTCCGGACGCATGCTTGAGTCGGGTCGCATGCTTGTGTCTGGACGCATGCTTGTGTCAAACATTATATGTGTTCTGCTTGTGTAGGCTACAGTGGGTTAGCCTATAGGGGGTACACAATTCTAGGGTTTCCTACTTGTACTCATTTCACTGCTAGTTCATTCATTCCTGTTCGCTGATTCTGACATGGTATAGAGCGGGTCCTTCTACGGACCGTTTTTTTGGGCCCACCGAAGCGCCCCCCGAGGCGCGATTTTTTTTTAGCGACCCCTCGGGTCGTCATTTTCCCTGCGGCCCCGCCGCTTTCACTGACGCGGCCCCGCCGCCCTCTCTAACGGGGCCCCGCCGCCGGCCCTTACGCGGCCCCGTCGCCGGCTCTCACGCGGCCCCGCAGCAGGCTCTGTCGCGGCCCCGCCCCGGCCTTTACGCGGCCCCGCCGCCTGCTCTCGCGCGGCCCCGCCCCGGCTTCTACGCGGCCCCGCCCCGGCTTTCACGCGGCCCCGCCGACGACTTTGTCGCGGCCCCGCCCAGGCCCTTACGCGGCCCCGCCACCTGCTCTCACGCGGCCCCGCCCCGGCTCCTTCGCGGCCCCGCCGCCTGCTCTCGCGCGGCCCCGCCCCGGCTTCTACGCGGCCCCGCCCCGGCTTTCACGCGGCCCCGTCGACGGCTCTGTCGCGGCCCCGCCCAGGCCCTTACGCGGCCCCGTCGCCTGCCCCCGTCGCGGCCCGGTCGCCTCCTGACGGCCCCGCCGTTCCTTCGTGACGACCCCGCCGTCCCTTCCTGACGGCCCCGCCGTCCCCTCCTGACGGCTCCTGCCGTCACCTTCTACCGGCCCCGCAACTGCACCTGCTGGCCCCGCCGCTGCACCTACCGGCCCCCACCACCCAACCCCCCTTTTCCCGTCGCCTGTCGAGGCGACCTGAGGGGGCCGCTTGCGGAGGGGTGGCAGGTGCGTGGCCTCCCCTGCTTCTCCTCCTCCTTCATCGCTCACCTGCAGCCGCCGAGCCGCCCTGCACCCGAGCCGCCCAGCAGCCGAGCCGCCCTGCCGCCGAGCCGCCGAGTCGCTGAGCTGCTGAGCTGCTGTTGCTGCCGAGCCGCCCTGCCGCCGAGCCGCCGAGTCACCGAGCTGCTGAGCTGCAGTTGCTGCCGAGCCGCCTTGCCACCGAGCCGCCCGAGTCGCCCGAGCCGCCGAGCCGCCGAGCTGCCGAGCCACTGAGTCGCCGAGCCTACTCTTCCCACCACTGGTGAGCTCTTGCCCTGCTAGCACGCTGCGCGTCGCCTGCTTGCCTGCCTGCCTGCCTTTTGGCTTGCCTGGCTGCCTGCCTTCCTGCTGCTAGTCCTGCTCCTGCTTCTACTTGCGGAGCCAGATGCAGCCCCAGCGACGCCTGCGTGAGTCCCTCACGCCCCAGCAGCTGCGTGAGTGGTACGCTGGTTGGGGCTGTAGGGGTGGCGACGCTACTCCTACTTCCACTCCTGCTGCTTCTACTCGTGGTGGCGGCCAGATGCAGCTCCCGCGACCCTCTCGCGTGTCTCTCACGCCTCGCCAGCTTCGTGAGTGGTACGCTCAGAGTGGAGGGTCTCTCAGTGCTGTTCGCTGCTCTTACGTGATTCGCACTGGTACTCGGACTGGTCAGCCTTGTGGGACACGTAGTCATACACCGTCCCACTGCTTCGCCCGTCTGAGCGACGCCTGGCGTACCGTGTTTGGCGACGAGGCTGAGCTTCCCGACTGGGTGGAGTTGCTTAGGCAGAGGGTAGATATATATGCTCTTGACTATGATGCTATTCTCACTGCCATGTATGCATTGCCTACTATTGCTGACCGTGCCGGTCACCTGTGCGTCCCGCCTGACCCACGTATAGGACCTGCTGCTCTAGCTACTTGTGAGGCTGCTGCTCTGGGTGCTAGTGAGTCTCCTGCTCCAGGTACAGGTGCGGCTGCTGCTCTAGGTGCTCGTGAGTCTGCTTCCTCAGGTGCGGGTGAGGCTGCGCTCTCAGGTACCGCGTTGGCTTCGGCCTCCCTCACCTTTACACTTGACTCTGGGGCTTCTCGCTCCTTCTTTCGGGACCGCACCACACTCACGCCGCTTGGTCGGCCGGTTGCAGTCTCCCTGGCTGACCCCTCTGGGGGTCCTGTCCTCGCTCACTTCTCCACTGTCCTCCCGTGTCCGGCTGCCCCCTCGGGCACCCTGTCTGGCCTGTACCTCCCCTCGTTCTCGACGAACTTGGTGAGTGGTGCAGACCTACAGGATGCGGGGGTTCACCAGTTCACTCCTGCGAGTCAGCGGGTGACCCACTGCACGGACGCACGCACAGGCCGGCACCTGGCCACGTTCTCGCGTCGGCCGGGGTCGAGCCTCTACACCCTGACCACTGAGTCTCCTCCTGTCCCCGCGTCCGGTCAGGTAGCAGCGTCGGGTCAGGTGTTTGCTGCTGCGTCCAGGTCTGGTCCTGAGTCTGCCCCCTGTGCTTGTCGCCTCCTGTCTCACGAGACTCTCCTGTGGCACCACCGTCTTGGCCACCCCTCCTTGCCCCGTCTTCGGAGCATGGCTTCCCGTGTCCTTGTCTCTGGTCTTCCCCAGTCTCTCCCTCCTCTCCCCTCCGGGCCAGGACCTTCCTGTGTCCCCTGTGTCGAGGGTCGCCTCCGGGCTACTCCTCACTCCTCCCACTTCCCCCCGACAGAGGCTCCCCTGCAGACGCTTCACATGGATGTGTGGGGCCCAGCCCCCGTCCGTGGGCAGGATTACGAGCGCTACTTCCTGTTGGTGGTTGACGACTACTCGCGTTACACCACAGTCCTCCCCTTGCGCAGCAAGGGTGCGGTCACTGAGGTGCTGATCGACTGGATCCGCGAGGCTCGTCTCCAGCTCAGGAAGAGCTTCGGCTCGGACTTTCCTGTTCTGCGTCTGCACTCGGACAGAGGCGGAGAGTTCTCCTCTGGCCTTCTGCGTGCCTACTGTCGTGCGCAAGGCATCCGCCAGTCCTTCACGCTTCCGGACTCACCACAGCAAAATGGGATTGCTGAGCGCCGCATTGGCATGGTCATGGATGTCGCTCGTACGTCCATGATGCATGCGGCTGCCCCCCATTTTCTGTGGCCGTTTGCGGTGAGGTACGCGGCGCATCAGCTCAACCTTCACCCCCGGGTCTCTCGGCCTGCGATGTCCCCAGCCTTGCTGTGGACAGGGAAGGTTGGCGATGCGTCTGTGTTCCGTGTCTGGGGATCTCGGGCGTTTGTCCGCGACTTGTCTGCGGACAAGCTGTCCCCTCGTGCTGCTCCCTGTGTCTTCCTTGGCTTCCCCACTGACGCCCCAGGGTGGCAGTTTTACCACCCCTCCTCTCGTCGTGTTCTGTCCTCCCAGGACGTCACGTTCGACGAGTTAGTCCCCTTCTACCGTCTCTTCCCCTACCGCACTCCTTCCCTCCCCCCTCCCCCGGACTTCCTTGTGCCGGTTCCCCCCCGGTAGACCCCCTCCCCCCTCAGGTTCCTGCCCCCTCAGGTGTGTCCCAGGTAGACGCCGTTGACCCGGTCGAGGTTACAGGTGACTCTGGTGCTGCTGCGGGTGCTGAGCCTGGGGGTGCTGACTCTGGGGGTGCTGTGCGCGGGGGTGCTGAGCCTGGGGGTGCTACTGCTGGGGGTACTGGGCCTGCGGGTGCTACTGCGGAGGGTGCGGAGCCTGGGGGTGCTGAGCCGGGGGGTGCTGTGCCTGGAGGTGCTGGGCCTGGAGGTGCTGGGTCTGGGGGTGCTGGGTCGGGAGCTGCTGAGCCTGGGGGTGCTGCGTCTGGAGCTGCTGAGCCTGGGGTTTCTCCTGCTGCTGCGTCTCGCCGGGAGCCCCTCTCTCCACAGGAGCTGCGCGAGTGGTTCGCTCGCCGCTGGAGGCGTGCTGCTGAGTCTGGAGGTGCTGCTGGAGCTGGAGCTGGAGCTTCTTCGACCGTCGAGGGTGCGGGTGCTGCTGGTCCCGGAGCTGCTGGACCTGCGGGTCCTCCTGGAGCTGGAGCTGCTGAGGGCGTTGGTGCTGAGCCTACTGCTGTTGGTCCTGCCGCTGGAGGTGTGGGTGGCGCTGGTGCTGTCGCTGAGGGTGCTGGTGCTGTCCCTGCTGCGTCTGGAGCTGCTGAGCCTGGGGTTTCTCCTGCTGCTGCGTCTCGCCGGGAGCCCCTCTCTCCACAGGAGCTGCGCGAGTGGTTCGCTCGCCGCTGGAGGCGTGCTGCTGAGTCTGGAGGTGCTGCTGGAGCTGGAGCTAGAGCTTCTTCGACCGTCGAGGGTGCGGGTGCTGCCGGTCCCGGAGCTGCTGGACCTGCGGGTCCTCCTGGAGCTGGAGCTGCTGAGGGCGTTGGTGCTGAGCCTACTGCTGTTGATCCTGCCGCTGGAGGTGTGGGTGGCGCTGGTGCTGTCGCTGAGGGTGCTGGTGCTGTCCCTGCTGCGTCTGGAGCTGCCGTGCGGCCTCGGCCGTACTTCGTTCCGCTCCTGCAGCAGGTTCTTGGTCTTTCTCCTCCACTAGAGGGTCCACCGCCTGTCAAGTCGCAGTCTCTGCTGGAGCCTTCCTCTCCACTGCCTGCTCCCTCTCCTTACACTGGTCCTACTGGAGGTCTTGCTGAGCGTCGTGAGCCTGCGTCTCGTCCCGCGTCACCTGTTCGTGCTGCTCGCGCTAGTGGTCGCAGTTCGCGTCAGCGTCCTCCTCCTGTCCATGGCACGCACCGGATGTCTTTGCGTCCGTCCACTGCTCCTCTGCGTGCCCCTTTGCCTTCTCCTCCTGAGTCCTCTCTTCCTGCGCTTGCCGACCCTGAGTCGGACTCTCTTCGTGCTGCCAGCCCTACTGTCACGCGTCTGCTTGCTACTGTCGTCAGTGACCCCTCTTTTGAGTCCACTGCTGCGTCTGCTCTAGTCGCTGAGCTTGTCGACTTTGCTGCTCGCTGTCGTCTCGACTACGCTGCTAGTCTTGTTGCTGAGTCTGCGTCTGTCTGTCCTCCGTCCGTCGGGGGTGAGTGTGCTCTTAGCACGGACGTTCTAGAGGACAGGCAGGAGGAGTTACAGTGTCTAGCGGCTGCTTCACCTCATCTCGCGTCAGTTCTGCTTGCCCCTGAGGGAGACCCGGATGCACTAGACATCCCGACTCCGCGTTCTTACGCGGAGGCCGTAGAGGGTCCCTACTCCTCTCAGTGGCAGGCAGCTATGGATGCAGAGATGGCTTCCTGGAAGTCCACAGGCACCTACGTTGACACGGTTCCCCCTCCTGGGGCGAACATCGTCAGTGGCATGTGGATCTTCAGGGTGAAGCGGCCGCCGGGCTCTCCACCTATCTTCAAGGCACGGTACGTTGCTCGTGGCTTCAGCCAGCGGCTGGGAGTTGACTACTTTCAGACCTTCTCTCCCACCCCGAAGATGACTACTCTTCGGGTGCTGCTGCACATAGCCGCTCAGCGCGACTACGAGCTTCACTCTCTCGACTTCAGCACTGCGTTCTTGCAGGGTAGCCTGCACGAGGAGATCTGGCTTCGCCGTCCACCTGGCTTCACTGGGACTTTCCCTCCTGGCACACAGTGGAGCCTCCGACGGCCAGTCTACGGTCTCCGCCAGGCACCGCGTGAGTGGCACGACACACTGAGGACTACGCTTGCGGCTCTTGGGTTTGCTCCTTCTACTGCTGACCCGTCGCTGTTTCTTCGCACCGACACTTCCCTGCCGCCGTTCTACATCCTCGTGTACGTCGACGACTTGGTCTTTGCCACAGCGGACACTGCTGGACTCGCCTACGTGAAGTCCGAGCTGCTGAAGAGACACACGTGCACAGACCTGGGTGAACTGCGCAGCTACCTTGGCTTGCAGATCACTCGGGACAGAGCACGCCGCACCATTACCTTGACTCAGTCACACATGGTGCAGCAGGTCCTTCAGCGCTTCGGCTTCACGTACTCCTCGCCTCAGGCCACTCCTCTGCCTACTCGCCACTCACTCTCAGCTCTACCTTCGGATGAGTCCGTAGAGTCGAGTGGTCCGTATGCAGAGCTTGTTGGCTGCCTCATGTACCTGATGACCTGCACACGACCTGACCTTGCATACCCTCTGAGCATTCTTGCACGCTATGTTGCTCCTGGGAGACACAGACCAGAGCACATGGCTGCAGCGAAGAGGGTATTGCGCTACCTGTGCAGTACGTCGGGCATGGGGCTAGTGCTTGGAGGGCGGAGTCCAGTGGTCCTTACCGGCCACGCGGACGCTTCTTGGGCTGACGACCAGTGCTACGCAGCGGTCGTCACAGGGTTACACCTTCAGCCTTAGTTCCGGCTCTGTCTCGTGGCGGTCTACTCGCTCGTCTTCTGTTCTCGGCTCCAGTTGTGAGGCTGAGATCTACGCCGGGGCCATGGCTGCACAGGAGCTTCGCTGGCTCACCTACCTGCGACTGACCTTGGAGAGCCGCCTCGTTCTCCTCCAGTGCTGTACGTAGACAACAATGCCATGCTGGCCTTGTGTCGAGAGCAGCGCTTGGAGCACAGAACGAAGCACATTGCTCTCCGCTACTTCCTTTGCTCGTGAGCTGCAGCAGCGTGGTCAGTTGCGACTTGCGTACGTGGCCTCTGAGGCCAACACTGCTGATGTGTTCACCAAGGCACTCGCGCCTTGTGACCATCAGCGCTTTTGCACCCAGCTGGGTCTTGTGCCTGTCTTGCCTCACTTGCTCTCCTCTTGACTTCACTTGTACTGGACATATATATATATCTGCTCTTGCTGTCTAGTTTTATATATATATGTGTCTGTACTCCTGCATGTGAACTGGCCTCTGGCCCTGCTCTTGTGCTCGGACTGTGTGGTGACTTGTGATCCACCCTGAGCTTGCTTTGCTTTGCTTGACTGGTCTTGTGACCCCTTGTTCTCCCCCACTTTGCCTATGGGGGTGTGTCAAACATTATATGTGTTCTGCTTGTGTAGGCTACAGTGGGTTAGCCTATAGGGGGTACACAATTCTAGGGTTTCCTACTTGTACTCATTTCACTGCTAGTTCGCTGATTCTGACAGCTTGTGCCCGGACGCATGCTTGTGTCCGGACGCATGCTTGTGTTTGGACCCATGCTTGTGTCCGGACGCATGCTTGTGTCCGGTCGCATGCTTGTACCCGGTCGCATGCTTGTGTTTGGATGCATGCTTGTGCCCGGTCGCATGCTTGTGTCCGGACGCATGCTTGTGCCCGGTCGCATGCTTGTGTCTGGACGCATGCTGTGTGTCCGGCCGCATGCTGTGTCCGGACGCATGCTTGTGTCCAGACGCATGCTTGTGTCCGTCGCATGCTTGTGTCCGGACGCATGCTTGTGTCCGGACGCATGCTTGTGTCCGGACGCATGCTTGTGTCCGTACGCATGCTTGAGTCCGGTCGCATGCTTGTGTCCGGACGCAAGCTTGTTGTCTGGACGCATGCTTGTGTCAGGACGCATGCTTGAGTCCGGTCGCATGCTTGTGTCCGGACGCATGCTTGTGTCCGGACGCATGCTTGTGTCCAAGACGCATGCTTGAGTGCGGTCGCATGCATGTGTCCGGACGCATGCTTGTGTCCGGACGCATGCTTGAGTCCGGTTGCATGCTTGTGTCCGGACGCATGCTTGTGTCCGGACGCATGCTTGTGTCCGGACGCATGCTTGTGTCCGGACGCATGCTTGTGTCCGGACCGCATGCTTGAGTCCGGTCGCATGCTTGTGTCCGGACGCATGCTTGTGTCCGGACGCATGCTTGGTCCGGTCGCATGCTTGTGTCCGGACGCATGCTTGTGTCCGGTCGCATGCTTGTGTCCGGACGCATGCTTGAGTCCGGTCGCATGCTTGTGTCCGGACGCATGCTTGTGTCCGGACGCATGCTTGAGTCCTGGTCGCATGCTTGTGTTTGACGCATGCTTGTGCCCGGGTCGCAGCTTGTGTCCGGACGCATGCTTGTGTCCGGACGCATGCTTGTGTCCGGACGCATGCTTGTGTCCGGTCGCATGCTTGTGTCCGGACGCATGCTTGTGTCCGGACGCATGCTTGTGTCCGGACGCATGCTTGTGTCCCGGACGCATGCTTGTTGTCCGGGTCGCATGCTTGGGTCCGGACGCATGCTTGTCCGGACGCAGCTTGTGTCCGGACGCATGCTTGTGTCCGGACGCATGCTTGTGTCCGGACCATGCTTGATCCGGTCGCATGCTTGTGTCCGGACGCATGCTTGTGTCCGGACGGCATGCTTGTGTCCGGACGCATGCTTGATTCCGGACGCATGCTTGTGTGCGGACGCATGCTTGAGTCAGATCGCATGCTTGTGTCCGGACGCATGCTTGTGCCGGACGCATGCTTGTGTCCGGACGCATGCTTGAGTCCGGTCGCATGCTTGTGTCCGGACGCATGCTTGTGTCCGGACGCATGCTTGTGTCCGGACGCATGCTTGAGTCCGGTCGCATGCTTGTGTCCGGACGCATGCTTGTGTCCGGTCGCATGCTTGTGTCAGGACGCATGCTTGAGTCCGGTCGCATGCTTGTGTCCGGACGCATGCTTTGTTTGTTTTGCATGTCCGGTCGCATGCTTGTGTCCGACGCATGCTTGTGTCCGGACGCATGCTTGTGTCCGGACGCATGCTTTGTCTGGACGCATCTTGATCCGGTCCGCATGCTTGTGTCCGGACGCATGCTTGTGTCCGGACGCATGATTGATTTGGGTCGCATGCTTGTGTCCGGTCGCATGCTTGTGTCCGGACCCATGCTTGAGTCCGGTCGCATGCTTGTGTTCCGGACGCATGCTTGAGTCCGTTCGCA
>CANXME010001472.1:7500-30792 GCA_948144175.1 Closterium sp. NIES-65 | reverse complement strand
TACACGGAATCTAGTGGTCTCACTAAATAGAAGGTAGGAAATATATTCATCTAGTGAACGTAAGGGTTTGAAAGGAACTAACGCACATGTGTAGAGAAAATGGTGCATCGGCCAGTCCGGCCAACATTCGCACTTATAGTGCAAGTAGGGCCAGGGAGAACGGAAACGCTCATTTCTCAAAACGTAAAGGGAATCTAGCGGTCTCACTCGATCAGAAGGTGGGAAATATAATAAATCTAGTGAGCTTATAAGGTTTGAAGGTATCTAATGCACATGTATAGGAAAATGGTGCATTGGCCAGGTCGGTCAGTATGGGAAGTAGTGTGCAAATGCCTGGGAGAACGGAAACCGCTAAGATCTCGCATAGTACACGGAATCTAGTGGTCTCAATCAAATAAGAAGGTAGAAATATATTAATCTAGTGAAAAGTAAGTTTTTGAAAGGTAACTAACGCACATGTGTAGAGAAAATGGTTGCATCGGCCAGTCTGGCCGGCATTTCGCACTTATAGTGCAAGTAGGGCCAGGGAGAACGGAAACGCTCATTTCTCAAAAAGTAAAGGAATCTAGGGTTCTCACTCGATCAGAAGGTGGGAAATATAAACCTAGTGAGCTAATAAGGTTGAAAGGTATCTAACGCACATGTATAGGAAAATGGTGCATTGGCCAGGTCGGTCAGTATGGGAACTTGGAGTGCAAATGCCTGGGAGAACGAAAGCGCTTAGATCTCGCATAGTGGTCTCACTCAGATAGAAGGTAGGAAATATATAATCCAGCAAACGTAAGGGGTTGAAAGGTAACTAACGCACATGTGTAGAGAAAATGGTGCATCGGCCAGTTTGGCCGGCATTTCGCACTTATAGTGCAAGTGGGGCCAGGGAGAATCACAACGTTTATTTCTCAAAACGTCAAGGGAATCTAGTGGTCTCACTCGATCAAAATGAGGGAAACATATAAATCTAGTGAGCTAATAAGGTTCGAAAGGTATCTAACGCACATGTATAGGGAAAATGTTGCATTGGCCAGGTCGGTCAGTATGGGAACTTAGAGTATAAATGCCACGGAGAAGGGAAGCGCTCAGATCTCGCATAGTACACGGAATCTAGTGGTCTCACTCAAAAACAAGGTAGGAAAATATTAATCTAGCGAAAGTAAGGGTTTGAATGGTAACTAACGCACATGAGTAGAGAAAATGGTACATCGGCCAGTCTGGCCGGCATTTCGCACTTATAGTGCAAGTGGGGTCAGGGAGAACGGAAATGCTCATTTCTCAAAAAGTAAAGGGAATCTAGCAGAATCACTCGATCAGAAGGTAGGAAATATAAAAATCTAGTGAGCTAATAAGGTTTGAGAGGTATCTAACGCATATGTCTCGTGAAAATGGTGCATTGGCCAGGTCGGTCAGTATGGGAACTTAGAGTGCAAATGCCAGGGAGAACGGAAGCGCTCAGATCACGCATAGTACACGGAATCTAGTGGTCTTAGTCAAATAGAAGGTAGAAAATATATTAATATAGCGAACGTAAGGGTTTGAAAGGTAACTAACGCACATGTGTAGAGAAAATGGTGCATCGGACAGGCTGGCCGGCATTTTGCACTTCTAGTGCAAGTGGGGCCAGGGAGAACGGCAACGCTCATTTCTAAAAAGGTAAAGGGAATCTAGCAGACTCACTCGATCAGAAGGTAGGAAATATGTAAATCTAGTGAGCTAATAAGGTTCGAAAGGCATCTAACGCACATGTATAGGGAAAATGGTGCATCGGCCAGGTCAGTCTGTGTGGGAACTTAGAGTGCAAATGCCTAGGAGAACGGAAGCGCTCAGATCTCGCATAGTACACGGAATCTAGTGGTCTCACTCAAATATATGGTAGGAAATATATTAATCTAGCGAACCTAAGGGGTTGAAAGGTAACTAACGGACATGTGTAGAGAAAATGGTGCATCGGCCAGTCTGGCCGGCATTTCGCACTTATAATGCAAGTGGGGCCAGGGAGAACCGCAACGTTTATCTCTCAGAAAGTGAAGGGAATCTAGCGGTCTCACTCAATCAGAAGGTGGGAAATATATAAATCTATTGAGCTAATAGGGTTTGAAAGGTATCTAACGCACATGTATAGCGAAAATGGTGCATTGGCCAGGTCGGTCAGTATGGGAACTTAGAGTGCAAATGCCAGGGAGAACGGAAGCGCTCAGATCACGCATAGTACACGGAATCTAGTGGTCTTAGTCAAATAGAAGGTAGAAAATATATTAATATAGCGAACGTAAGGGTTTGAAAGGTAACTAACGCACATGTGTAGAGAAAATGGTGCATCGGACAGGCTGGCCGGCATTTTGCACTTCTAGTGCAAGTGGGGCCAGGGAGAACGGCAACGCTCATTCTAAAAAGGTAAAGGGAATCTAGCAGACTCACTCGATCAGAAGGTAGGAAATATGTAAATCTAGTGAGCTAATAAGGTTCGAAAGGCATCTAACGCACATGTATAGGGAAAATGGTGCATCGGCCAGGTCAGTCTGTGTGGGAACTTAGAGTGCAAATGCCTAGGAGAACGGAAGCGCTCAGATCTCGCATAGTACACGGAATCTAGTGGTCTCACTCAAATATATGGTAGGAAATATATTAATCTAGCGAACCTAAGGGTTGAAAGGTAACTAACGGACATGTGTAGAGAAAATGGTGCATCGGCCAGTCTCGCCGGCATTTCGCACTTATAATGCAAGTGGGGCCAGGGAGAACCGCAACGTTTATCTCTCAAAAAGTGAAGGGAATCTAGCGGTCTCACTCAATCTGAAGGTGGGAAATATATAAATCTATTGAGCTAATAAGGTTTGAAAGGTAGCTAACGCACATATATAGCGAAAATGGTGCATTGGCCAGGTCGGTCAGTATGGGAACTTAGAGTGCAAATGCCAGGGAGAACGGAAGCGCTCAGATCTCGCAAAGTACACAGAATCTAGTGGTCTCACTCAGATAAGAGTTAGGAAATATATTAATCTAGTGAACATAAGGGTTTGAATGGTATGTGTAGAGAAAATGGTGCATCGGCCATATGCCAGCATTTCGCACTTATAGTGCAAGTGGGCCAGGGAGAACGGAAACGCTCAATTCTCAAAAAGTAAAGGGAATCTAGTGGTCTCACTCAATCAGAAGGTGGGAAACATATAAATCTAGTGAGCTAATAAGGTTCAAAACGTATCTAACACACATGTATAGGGAAAATGGTGCATTGGCCAGGTTGATCAGTATGGGAACTTAGAGTACAAATGCCAGGGAGAATGGAAGCGCTCAGATCTCGCATAGGACACGGAATCTAGTGGTCTCACTAAAATAGAAGGTAGGAAATATATTTATCTAGCGAAAGTAAGGGTTTGAATGGTAACTAATGCACATGAGTAGAGAAAATGGTACATCGGCCAGTCTTGCCGGCATTTCGCACTTATAGTGCAAGTGGGGTCAGGGAGAACGGAATGCTCATTTCTCAAAAAGTAAAGGGAATCTAGCAGAATCACTCGATCAGAAAGGTAGGAAATATAAAAATCTAGTGAGCTAATAAGGGTTATGAGAGGTATCTAACGCATATGTCTCGTGAAAATGGTTGCATTGGCCAGGTCGGTCAGTATGGGAACTTAGAGTGCAAATGCCAGGGAGAACGGAAGCGCTCAGATCACGCATAGTACACGGAATCTAGTGGTCTTAGTCAAATAGAGGTAGAAAATATATTAATATTAGCGAACGTAAGGGTTTGAAAGGTAACTAACGCACATGTGTAGAGAAAATGGTGCATCGGACAGGCTGGCCGGCATTTTGCACTTCTAGTGCAAGTGGGGCCAGGGAGAACGGCAACGCTCATTTCTAAAAAGGTAAAGGGAATCTAGCAGACTCACTCGATCAGAAGGTAGGAAATATGTAAATCTAGTGAGGCTAATAAGGTTCGAAAGGCATCTAACGCACATGTATAGGGAAAATGGTGCATCGGCCAGGTCAGTCTGTGTGGGAACTTGGAGTGCAAATGCCTAGGAGAACGGAAGCGCTCAGATCTCGCATAGTACACGGAATCTAGTGGTCTCACTTCAATATATGGTAGGAAATATATTAATCTAGCGAACCTAAGGGGTTGAAAGGTAACTAACGGACATGTGTAGAGAAAATGGTGCATCGGCCAGTCTGGCCGGCATTTCGCACTTATAATGCAAGTGGGGGCCAGGGAGAACCGCAACGTTTATCTCTCAGAAAGTGAAGGGAATCTAGCGGTCTCACTCAATCAGAAGGTGGGAAATATATAAATCTATTGAGCTAATAAGGTTTGAAAGGTATCTAACGCACATGTATAGCGAAATGGTGCATTGGCCAGGTCGGTCAGTATGGGAACTTAGAGTGCAAATGCCAGGGAGAACGGAAGCGCTCAGATCACGCATAGTACACGGAATCTAGTGGTCTTAGTCAAATAGAAGGTAGAAAATATATTAATATAGCGAACGTAAGGGTTTGAAAGGTAACTAACGCACATGTGTAGAGAAAATGGTGCATCGGACAGGCTGGCCGGCATTTTGCACTTCTAGTGCAAGTGGGGCCAGGGAGAACGGCAACGCTCATTTCTAAAAGATAAAGGGAATCTAGCAGACTCACTCGATCAGAAGGTAGGAAATATGTAAATCTAGTGAGCTAATAAGGTTTTGAAAGGCAATCTAACGCACATGTATAGGGAAAATGGTGCATCGGCCAGGTCAGTCAGTGTGGGAACTTAGAGTGCAAATGCCTAGGAGAACGGAAGCGCTCAGATCTCGCATAGTACATGGAATCTAGTGGTCTCACTCAAATATATGGTAGGAAATATATTAATCTAGCGAACCTAAGGGGTTGAAAGGTAACTAACGGACATGTGTAGAGAAAATGGTGCATCGGCCAGTCTCGCCGGCATTTCGCACTTATAATGCAAGTGGGGCCAGGGAGAACCGCAACGTTTATCTCTCAGAAAGTGAAGGGAATCTAGCGGTCTCACTCAATCAGAAGGTGGGAAATATATAAATCTATTGAGCTAATAAGGTTTGAAAGGTAGCTAACGCACATGTATAGCGAAAAATGGTGCATAGGCCAGGTCGGTCAGTATGGGAACTTAGAGTGCAAATGCCAGGGAGAACGGAAGCGCTCAGATCTCGCAAAGTACACAGAATCTAGTGGTCTCACTCAGATAAAAGGTAGGAAATATATTAATCTAGTGAACATAAGGGTTTGAATGGTATGTGTAGAGAAAATGGTGCATCGGCCATATGGCCAGCATTTTCGCACTTATAGTGCAAGTGGGGCCAGGGAGAACGGAAACGCTCAATTCTCAAAAAAGTAAAGGGAATCTAGTGGTCTCACTCAATCAGAAGGTGGGAAACATATAAATCTAGTGAGCTAATAAGGTTCAAAAGGTATCTAACACACACTGTATAGGGAAAATGGTGCATTGGCCAGGTTGATCAGTATGGGAACTTAGAGTACAAATGCCAGGGAGAATGGAAGCGCTCAGATCTCGCATAGGACACGGAATCTAGTGGTCTCACTAAAATAGAAGGTAGGAAAAAAGTTTAATCTAGTGAAGGTAAGGGTTTGAAAGGTAACTAACGCACATGTGCAGAGAAAATGGTGCATCGGCCAGTGTGGCTGGCATTTCGCACTTATAGTGCAAGTGGGGCCAGGGAGAACCGCAACGTTTATTTCTCAGAAAGTGAAGGGAATCTAGCGGTCTCACTCAATCAGAAGGTGGGAAATATATAAATCTATTGAGCTAATAAGGTTTGAAAGGTATCTAACGCACATGTATAGCGGAAATGGTGCATTGGCCAGGTCGGTCAGTATGGGAACTTAGAGTGCAAATGCCAGGGAGAACGAAAGCGCTCAGATCTCGCAAAGTACATAGAATCTAGTGGTCTCACTCAGATAGAAGGTAGGAAATATATTAATCTAGTGAACGTAAGGGTTTGAATGGTATGTGTAGAGAAAATGGTGCATCGGCCAGTGTGGCCAGCATTTCGCACTTATAGTTCAAGTGGGGCCAGGGAGAACGGAAACGCTCAATTTTCAAAAAGTTAAGGGAATCTAGTGGTCTCACTGGATCACAAGGTGGGAAATATATAAATCTAGTGAGCTAATAAGGTTCAAAAGATATCTAACACACATGTATAGGGAAAATGGTGAATTGGCCAGGTCGGTCAGTATGGGAACTTTGAGTACAAATGCCAGGGGGAATGGAAGCGCTCAGATCTCGCATAGTACACGGAATCTAGTGGTCTCACTAAAATAGAAGGTAGGAAATACGTTTAATCTAGTGAACGTAAGGGTTTGAGAGGTAACTAACGCACATGTGCAGAGAAAATGGTGCATCGGCTCGTGGGGCCGGCATTTCGCACTTATAGTGCAAGTGGGCTCACGGAGAACAGAAACGCTCATTTCTCAAAAAGAAAGGGAAATCTAGCGGTCTCACTTGATCAGAAGGTGGGAAATATATGAATCTAGTGAGCTATTCAGGTTCGAAAGGCATCTAACGCACATGTATAGGGAAAATGGTGCATTGGCCAGGCCGGTTAGTGTGGGAACTTATAGTGCAAATGCCAGGGAGAACGGAAGCGCTCAGATGCCGATTAGTGTGGATGTGGACGTGGACATGGACGTGGACGTGGACGTGGTTGTAAACGTGGACGTGGACGTGGAGGACGTCCAGTGCGTTGCCTGGACAGACACCCTAGAGCGCTGCAATGCTCTTGCCAACCACCCTGGAGCGTTGCAATGCTCTTGCCGACCACCCAGGAGCGTTGCAATGCTCTTGCCGGACACCCCGGAGCGTTGCAATGCTCTTGGTGGCCACCATGGAGCGTTGCAGTGCTCTTGCCGGCCACCTTGGAGCGTTGCAATGCTCTTGCCGGACACCCAAGAAAATTGTAGTGCTCTTGCCGGACACTCTGGAGCATTGCAGCGCACTTGCCAAACACCCCCGAGCGTTGCAATGCTCTTGCGGACCACCGTGGAGCGTTGCAATGCTCTTGACGGCCACCCTGGAGCGTTGCAATGCTGTTGCCGTACACCCTGGAGCGTTGCAGTGCACTTGCCGGACACCCCATAGCGTTGCAATGCTCTTGCCGACCACCCTGGAGCGACAAGAGAATTGCAACGCTCCAGGGTGTCCAACAAGAGCATTGCAACGCTCCAGGGTGTACAGCAAGAGCGTTGCAACGCACCAGGGTGGCCGGCAAGAGCATTGCAACGCTCCACGGTGGTCGGCAAGAGCATTGCAACGCTCCGGGGTGTCCGGCAAGAGCATTGCAACCCTTCGGGTGTCCGGCAAGAGAATTGCAACGCTCCAGGGTGTCCGACAAGAGCATTGCAACGCTCCAGGGTGTCCGGCAAGAGCAGTGCAACGCTCCGGGATTTCCGGCAAGTGCACTCCAATGCTCCAGGGTGTCCGGCTAGGGCTTTGCAACGCTCTAGGGTGATCGGCAAGAGCATTGCAACGCTCCAGGGTGGTCGGCAAGAGCATTGCAACGCTCCAGGGTGTCCGGCAAGAGCATTGCAACGCTATGGGGTGTCCGGCAAGTGCACTGCAACGCTCCAGGGTGTACGGCAACAGCATTGCAGCGCTCCAGGGTGGCCGTCAAGAGCATTGCAACGCTCCACGGTGGTCCGCAAGAGCATTGCAACGCTCGGGGGTGTTTGGCAAGTGCGCTGCAATGCTCCAGAGTGTCCGGCAAGAGCACTACAATTTTCTTGGGTGTCCGGCAAGAGCATTGCAACGCTCCAAGGTGGCCGGCAAGAGCACTGCAACGCTCCATGGTGGCCACCAAGAGCATTGCAACGCTCCGGGGTGTCCGGCAAGAGCATTGCAACGCTCCTGGGTGGTCGGCAAGAGCATTGCAACGCTCCAGGGTGGTTGGCAAGAGCATTGCAGCGCTCCAGGGTGTCCGGCAAAGAGCATTGCAACGCTCCAGGGTGTCAGCCAGGAGCATTGCAACGCTGTGGGGTGTCGTGCAAGAGCATTGCAACGCTCCATGGTGTCTGGCAAGAGCATTGCAACGCTTCAGGGTGGCCGGCAAGAGCATTGCCACGCTCTTGGGTGGTCGGCAAGAGCATTGCAACACTCCGAGGTATCCAACAAGTGCAGTGCAACGCTCCGGGGGGTCCGGCAAGAGCACTGCAATGCTGTGGGATGTTTGCCAAGAGCATTGCAACGCTCTAGGGTGGCCGGCAAGAGCACTGCAACGCTCGAGGGTGTCCAGCAAGTGCACTGCAATGCTCCAGGGTGTCCGGCAAGAGCATTGCAACGCTCCGGGGTGTCCGGCAAGAGCATTGCAAACACTCTCGGGTGGTCGGCAAGAGCATTGCAACGCTCCAGGGTGGTCGGCAAGAGCATTGCAGCAATCCAGGGTGTCCAGCAAGAGCCTTGCAACGCTCCAAGGTGTTTGGCAGGAGGATTGCAATGCTCCGGGGTGTCCGCCAAGAGCATTGCAACGCTCCAGGGTGTTCGGCAAGTGCACTGCAACGCTCCGGGGTGTCCGGCAAGAGCACTGCAACGCTTCAGGGTGTCCGGCAACAGCATTGCAACGCTCCACTGTGTTTGGCAAGAGCATTGCAATGCTCCAGGGTGGTCGGCAAGAGCATTGCAACGCTGCGGGGTGTCCGGCAAGAGCATTGCAATGCTCGAGGGTGTCTCGCAAGAGCATTGCAACCCTTCAGGGTGTCGGTAAGAGCAGTGCAACGCTCCGAGGCGTTTGGCAAGCACTTTGCAACGATCCGGGGTGTCCGGCAAGAGAAGTGCAACGCTCTGAGGTGTTCGGCAAGTGCACTGCAACGCTCCAGGGGTGTTCGGCAAGAGCATTGCAACACTCCTAGGTCGTCGTCAAGAGCATTGCAACGCTCGAGGGTGGTCGGCAAGAGCATTGCAGCACCCCGGGGTGTCCGGCAAGCACTTTGCAACGACCTGGGGTGTCTGGCCAGAGCATTGCAACGCTCCAGGGTGTTTAGCAAGAGCATTGCAACGCTCTAGGGTGTCCGGCAAGAGCGTTGCAACACTCTGGGGTGTCCGGCAAGAGCAGTGCAACGCTCCAGGGTGTCCGGCAAGTGCACTTCAACGCTCCGGGGTGTTCGGCAAGAGCATTGCAACGCTACTGGATGTCCGACAAGAGCATTGCAATGCTCAGGAGTGTCCGGCAAGTGTACTGCAATGCTCATGGGTGTCCGGCAAGAGCACTACAACGCTCCAGGGTGTCCAGCAAGAGCATTGCAACGCTCGGGGTTGTCCCGCAAGAGCATTGCAACGCTCCGGGGTGTCCGGCAAGTGCACTGCAACGCTACGGGGTGTCCGGCAAGAGCACACCAACGCTCCGGGGTGTCCGGCAAGAGAATGGCTACGCTCCAGGGTGTCCGCCAAAAGCATTGAAACGTGCAGGGGTGCCCGCCAAGTGCACTACAACGCTCCAGGGTGTCCAGCTAGAGCATTGCAACGCTCCAGGGTGTCTGGCAAGAGCATTGCAACGCTACGGGGTGTTCGGCAAATGCACTGCAACACTACGGGGTGTTCGGCAAGAGCACTGCAATGCTCCTGGGTGTCCGGCAAGAGCATTGCAACGATCCACGGTGTCCGCCAAGAGCATTGGAACGCTCCGGGGTGTCCGGAAAGAGAATTCCAATGCTCCAGTGTGTCCGGAAAGAGCATTGCAACGCTCCAGGGTGGCCGGTAAGAGCATTGCAACGCTGCGGGGTGTCCGACAAGAGCATTGCAATCCTCTTGGGTAGTCGGCAAGAGCATTGCAACGCACCTGGGTGGTTGGCAAGCGCATTGCAACGCTCCAGGGTGGTCGGCAAGAGCATTGCAGCGCTCCAGGGTGTCCAGCAAGAGCATTGCAACGCTCTAGGGTGTCAGGCAAGAGCATTGCAACGCTCTGGGGAGTCGTGCAAGAGCATTGCAACGCTCCAAGCTGTCCGGCAAGAGCATTGCAACGCTCCAGGGTGTTCGGCAAGAGCATTGCAACACTGCGGGGTGTCCAACAAGTGCACTACAATGCTCTGGGGTGTCCGACAAGAGCACTACAATGCTCTGGGGTGTCTGCCAAGAGCATTGCAACGCTCCAAGGTGGCCGGCTAAGAGCACTCCAACGCTCCGGGGTGTCCGACAAGTGCAGTGCAATGCTCCAGGGTGTCCAGCAAGAACATTGTTACGCTCCGGGGTGTCTGACAAGAACATTGCAACGCTCTCGGTTGGACGGCAAGAGCATTGCAACGCTCCAGGATGGTCGTCAAGAGCATTGCAGCGCTCCACGGTGTCCCGCAAGAGCCTTGCAACACTCCAGGGTGTCGGGCAGGAGCATTGCAATGCTCCGGGTTTTCCGGCAAGACCATTGCAACGCTATAGGGTGTCCGGCAAGAGCATTGCAACGCTCCAGGGTGTCCAGGAAGAGCATTGTAATACTCCAGGGTGTCCACCAAGAGCATTGCAACGCTTTGGAATATCCGGCAAGTGCATTGCAACGCTCCAGGGTGTCCGGCAAGAGCATTGCAACGCTCAGGGGTGCCCGGCAAGTGCACTACAACGCTCCGGGGTGTCGAGCTAGAGCATTGTAACGCTCCAGGATGTTGTGCAAGAGCATTGCAACGCTATGGGGTGTCCTCCAAGAGCACTGCAATGCTCCTAGGTGTCCGCCAAGAGCATTGCAATGATCCAAGGTGTCCGCCAAGAGAATTGCAACGCTCCGGGGTGTTCGGCAAGAGAATTGCAACGCTCCAGGGTGTCCGGAAAGAGCATTGCAACGCTCCAGGGTGTCCGGCAAGAGCATTGCAATGCTTCGGGGTTTCCGGCAAGTGCACTGCAACGCTCCAAGGTGTCTGGCTAGAGCTTTGCAACGCTCTAGGGTGGGCGGAAAATGCATTGCAACGCTCCAGCGTGGTCAGCAAGAGCGTTGCAACGCTCCAGGGTGTCTGGCAAGAGTTTTGCAACGCTACGAGGTGTCCGGCAAGAGCACTACAATGCTCTGGGATGTCCGGCAAGAGCATTGAATGCTCCAGGCTGGCCGGCATGAGCACTGCAACGCTCCAGGGGTGTCCGGCAAGTGCACTGCAACGCTCCAGGGTGGCCAGCAAGAGCATTGCAACGCTCCGGGGTGTCCGGCAAGAGCATTGCAATGCTCCTGGGTGGTCGGCAAGAGCATTGCAACGCTCCTGGGTGGTCGGCAAGAGCATTGCAACGCTCCAGGGTGGTCAGCAAGAGCATTGCAGCGCTCCAGGGTGTCCAGCAAGAGCATTGCAACGTTCTAGGGTGTCAGGCAGGAGCATTGCAACGCTCCGGGGTGTCGTGCAAGAGCATTGCAACGCTCTAGGGTGTCCGGCAAGAGCACTACAACGCTTCAGGGTGGCCGGCAAAAGCATTGCAACGCTCCAGGGTGGTCGGCAAGAGCATTGCAACACTGCGGGGTGTCCAACAAATGCACTGCAATGCTTAGGGGTGTCCGGCAAGAGCACTGCAATGCTTTTGGGTGTCTGCCAAGAGCATTGCAACGCTCTAGGGTGGCCGGCTAAGAGCACTGCAACGCTCCGAGGTGTCCGGCAAGAGATTGTTACGCTCCGTGGTGTCCGGCAAGAGCATTGTTATGCTCCGGGGTGTCCGGCAAGAGCATTGCAATGCTCTCGGGTGGTCGGCAAGAGCATTGCAACGCTCCAGGATGGTCGGCAAGTGCATTGCAGCGCTCGAGGGTGTCCGGCAAGAGCCTTGCAACGCACTAGGGTGTCCGGCAGGAACATTGCAACGCTCCGGGTTGTCCGGCAAGACCATTGCAACGCTATAGGGTGTCTGGCAAGAGCATTGCAACGCTCCAGGGTGTCAGGGTAGAGCATTGCAATGCTCCAGGGTGTCCACCAAGAGCATTGCAACGCTCTGGGGTGTCCGGCAAGTGCATTGCAACGCTCTAGGGTGTCCGGCAAGAGCATTGCAACACTACAGGGTGTCCGGCGAGAGCATTGCAACGCTCCTGAGTATTCAGCAAGTGCACTGCAATGCTCCAAGGGTGTCCAGCTAGAGCATTCCAACGCTCCAGGGTGTTCGGCAATTGCAACGCTCCACGATGTTCGGCAAGTGCACTGCAATGCTCCGGGGTGTACGGCAAGAGCATTGCAACGCTCTAGGGTGGCCGGCAAGAGCATTGCAACGCTCCACGGTGGTCGGCAAGAGCATTGCAACGCTCTAGGGTGTCTGGCAAGAGCATTGCAACGCTCCAAGGTGGCTGGCAAGAGCACTGCAACGCTCTAGGGTGGCCAGCAAGAGCATTGCAACGCTCCGAGTTGTCCGGCAAGAGCATTGCAACGCTCCTGGGTGGTTGTCAAGAGCATTGCAACGCTCCAGGGTGGTCGGAAAGAGCAATGCAGCGCTCCAGGGTGTCCGGCAAGAGTATTGCAACGCTCGAGGGTGTCACGCAGGAGCATTGCAACGCTCCAGGGTGTCGTGTAAGAGCATTGCAACGCTCCAGGGTGTCCGACAAGAGCATTGCAATGCTTCAGGGTGGCCGGCAAGAGCATTGCAACGCTCTTGGGTGGTAGGCAAGAGGCTTTGCACACTCCGGGGTGTCCAACAAGTCCACTGCAACGCTCCGGGGGGTCCGGCAAGAGCACTGCAATGCTCTGGGGTGTCTGCGAAGAGCATTGCAACGCTCCAGGGTGGCCGGCAAGAGCACTTCAACGCTCCGGGGTGTCCGGCAAGTGCACTGCAATGCTCCAGGGTGTCCGTCACGAGCATTGCAACGCTCCGAGGTGTTCGGCAAGAGCATTGCAATGCTATTTGGTGGTCGGCAAGAGCATTGCAACGCTCCAGGGTGGTCGGCAAGAGCATTGCAGTGCTCCAGGGTGTCCGGCAAGAGCCTTGCAACGCTCCCGGGATTCTCGCAGGAACATTACAACGCTGCGGGGTGTCCGGCAAGAGCATTGCAACGCTCCATGGTGTCCGGTAAGAGCATTGCAACGCTCCAGTCTGTCCGGCAAGAGCATTGCAATGCTCCAGGGTGTCCAGCGAGAGCATTGCAACGCTCCGGGATGTCCGGCAAGAGCATTGCAATGCTCGAGGGTGTTCCGCAAGAGCATTGTAACGCTCTAGGGTGTCCGGCAAGTGCAGTGCAACGCTCCGGGATGTCCGGCAAGAGCATTGCAACGCTCCAGGGTGTCCGGCAAAAGCATTGCAACGCTCCGAGGTGTCCGCCAAGTGCACTGCAACGCTGTGGGGTGTCGGGCAAGAGCATTGCAACGCTTCAAGGTGTCCGGCAAGAGCATTGCAACGCTCGAGGGTGTTTGGCAAGAGCATTGCAACGCTCGAGGGTGTTTAGCAAGAGCGTTGCAACAGTCCGGGGTGTCCGGCAAGAGCAGTGCAATGCTCCGAGGTGTCCGGCAAGTGCACTGCAATGCTCCAAGGGTGTCCGGTAAGAGCATTGCAACACTCACGGGTGGTCGGCAAGAGCATTCCAACGCCCTAGGGTGGTCGGCAAGAGCATTGCAGCGCCCCGTGGTGTCCGGCAAGCACTTTGCAACGATCCGGGGTGTCTGGCAAGAGCATTGCAACGCTTCAGGGTGCTTAGTAAGAGCATTGCAATGCTCTAGGGTGTCCGGCAAGAGCGTTGCAACACTCCGGGGTGTCCGGCAAGAGCACTGCAATGCTCCGGGGTGTCCGACAAGTGCACTCCAACGCTCCGGGGTGTCCGGCTAGAGAATTGCAATGCTCCAGGGTGTCCGGCAAGAGCATTGCAACGCTCAGAGGTGCCCGGCAAGTGCACTACACCGCTCTTGGGTGTCCAGCTAGAGCATTGCAATGCTCCAGGGTGTCTCGCAAGAGCATTGCAACGCTATGGGGTGTCCGGCAAATGCACTGCAACGCTCAGGGGTGTCTGGCAAGAGCACTGCAACACTCATGGGTGTCTGGCAAGAGCAATGCAACGCTTCGGGGTGTCCGGCAAGTGCGCTACAACGCTCCGGGGTGTCCGGCAAGAGCACTACAATTCTCTGGGGTGTACGGTTAGAGCATTGCAACGCTCCAAGGTGGTCGGCAAGAGCATTGCAACGCTCCAGGGTGTCTGGCAAGAGCATTGCAATGCTACGGGGTGTCCGGCAAGAGCACTATAATGCTCTGGGATGTCCGGCAAGAGCATTGCAACGCTCCAGGGTGTCCGGCAAGAGCATTGCAACGCTCAGGGGTGCCCGGCAAGTGCACTACAACGCTCCGGGGTGTCCAGCTAGATTATTGCAACGCTCCAGGGTGTCTGGCAAGAGCATTGCAACGCTACAGGGTGTCCAGCAAAATGCACTGCAACGCTCTGGGGTGTCCGGCAAGAGCACTGCAATGCTCTTGCCGGACACCCCGTAGCGTAGCAATGCTCTTGCCGGACACCCTGGAGCGTTGCAATGCACTTGTCGGACACCCCGTAGCGTTGCAGTGCTCTTGCTGGACACCCTGGAGCATTGCAATGCTTTTCCCGGACACGCTGGAGCATTGCAATGCTCTTGCCGGACTTCTTGGAGCGTTGCAATGCTCTTGCCGGACACCCCAGAGCGTTGCAATGCTCCTTTCGAACACCCTGGAGCATTGCAAGGCTCTTGCGGGACACTCTTGAGCGCTGCAATGCTCTTGCCGACCATCTTGGAGCGCTGCAATGCTCTTGCCGGCCACCTGCGAGCGTTGCAATGCTCTTGTCGGACACCTCGGAGCGTTGCAATGCTCTTGCCGGACACCCTGGAGCATTGCAGTGCACTTGCCGGACACCCCGGAGTGTTGCGGTGCTCTTGCCGGCCACCATGGAGCGTTGTTGTGCACTTGTTGGACACCCTGGAGTGTTACAATGCTCTTGTCGACCATCGTGGGGCGTTGCAAAGCTCTTGCTGGCCACCCTGAAGCATTGCAATGCTCTTGTTGGACAACCTGGAGGGTTGCAATGCCCTTGCACGACACCCCGGAGCGTTGCAATGCTCCTGCCTGACACCCTAGGGCATTGCAATGCTCTTGCCGGACACCGTGGAGCGCTGCAATGCTCTTGCCGACCATCATGGAGCGTTGCAATGCTCTTGCTGACCACCCAGGGGCGTTTGCAATGCTCTTGCCAGACACCTCGGAGCGTTGCAATGCCGTTGTACGACACCCCGGAGCGTTGCAATGCTCTTGGCAAACACCCCAGAGCATTGTAGTGCTCGTGCCGGACACCCCGGAGCATTGCTGTGCACTTGTTGGACACCGCGGAGTGTTTCAATGCTCTTGTCGACCACCGTGGACCGTTGCAATGCTCTTGCCAGCCACCTTGAAGCGTTGCAATGCTCTTGCCGGACATCCTAGAGCATTGCAATGCCATTGCACAACACCCCGGAGCGTTGCAATGCTCCTGCTTGACACCCTGGAGCGTTGCAATGCTCTTGCTGGACACCTTGGAGCGTTGCAATGCTCTTGCCGACCACCCTGGAGCGGTGCAATGCTCTTGCCAGACACCCCCGAGCGTTTGCAATGCTCTTGCCGGCCACCTTGGAGCGTTGCAGAAAACTTGCCAGACACCCCGGAGCATTGCAGTGCTCTTGGCAGCCACCCTGGAGCGTTGCAATGCTCTTGCTTGACACCCTAGAGCATTGTAGTGCTCTTGCTGGACACCCCGAACTGTTGCAGCGCACTTGCCGGACACCTCGGAGCATTGCAATGCTCTTGGTGACCACCGTGGAGCGTTGCAATGCTCTTGCCTGACACCCGGAGCGTTTGCAATGCTCTTGCTGGCCACCCTGGAGCGTTGCAGTGCACTTGCCAGACACCCCGGAGCGTTGCAGTGCTCTTGGCGGCCACCCTGGAGCATTGCAATGCTCTTGCTTAACACCCTAGAGCATTGTAGTGTTGTTTCTGGACACCCCGAAGTGTTGCAGCGCACTTGCCGGACACCTTAGAGCGTTGCAATGCTCTTGCCGACCACCGTGGAGCATTGCAATGCTCTTGCCCGCCACCCTAGAGCGTTGCAATGCTCTTACCGACCACCCTGGAGCGTTGCAATGCTCTTGCCGGCCACCGTAGAGCAATGCAAAGCTCTAGCCGGACACCCTGGAGCGTTGCACTGCACTTGCCGGAAACCCTGGAGCGTTGCAACGCTCTTGGCAAACACCCTCGATCGTTGCAATGCTCTTGCCGGACACCCTGGAGCGTTGCAGTGCTCTTGCCGGACACCGTGGAGCGCTGCAATTCTCTTGCTGGACACCCTGGAGCATTGCAATGCTCTTGCCGGACACCCTGTAGCATTGCAATGCTCTTGCCGGACACCCTGTAGCATTGCAATGCTCTTGCAAACACCCTCGATCGTTGCAATGCTCTTGCCGGACACCGCGGAGCGTTGCAATGCAATTGCCGGACACCTTGGAGCATTGCAATGCTCTTGCCGGACACCCCAGAGCAGGGTAGTGCTCTTGCCGGACACCCCGCAGCGTTGGAGCGCACTTGCCGGACACCCCGGAGCATTGCAGTGCATTTGCCGGACACCCCGTAGCGTTGCAATGCTCTTGCCGGACACCTTGGAGCATTGCAATGCTCTTGCTGGACACCTCGGAGCATTGCAATGCACTTGTCGGACACCCCGGAGCGTTGCACTGCGCTTGCAGGACACCCTGGAGCATTACAATGTTTTTCGCGGACACGCTGGAGCATTGCAATGCTCTTGCCGGACACCCTAAAGCGTTGCAATGCTCTTGCCGGACACCCCAGAGCGTTGCAATGCTCATGTCGGACACTCTGGAGCGTTTGCAAGGCTCTTGCCTGACACCCTTGAGCGCTGCAATGCTCTTGCCGACCATCCAGGAGCGTTGCAATGCTATTGCCAACCACCCGGGAGCGTTGCAATGCTCTTGCCGGACACCCGAGCGCGTTGCAATGCTCTTGCCGGACACCCTAGAGCATTGCAGTGCACTTGCTGGACACCCCGGAGCGTTGCGGTGCTCTTGCCGGCCACCCTGGAGCGTTGTTGTGCACTTGTTGGACACCCCGGAGTGTTTCAATGCTCTTGTCGACCATCGTGGGGCGTTGCAATGCTCTTGCCAGCCACCCTGAAGCGTTGCAATGCTCTTGCCGGACATCCTGGAGCGTTGCAATGCCCTTGCACGACACCCCGGAGCGTTGCAATGCTCCTGCCTGACACCCTGGAGCGTTGCAATGCTCTTGCCGGACACCCTGGAGTCCTGCAATGCTCTTGCCGACCACCCTAGAGCGTTGCAATGCTCTTGCCGACCACCCAGGGGCGTTGCAATGCTCTTGCCAGACACCCCGAAGCGCTGCAATGCCCTTGCAAGACACCCCGGAGCGTTGCAATGCTCATGCCTCACACCCCAGAGCATTGCAGTGCTCGTGCCGGACACCCCGGAGCGTTGCTGTGCACTTGTTGGACACCCCGGAGTGTTGCAATGCTCTTGTCGACTACCGTGGAGCGTTGCAATGCTCTTGCCGGCCACTTTGAAGCGTTGCAATGCTCTTGCCGGACACCCAAGAGCGTTTGCAATGCCCTTGCACAACACCCTAGAGCGTTGCAATGCTCCTGCCTCACACCCTGAAGCGTTGCAATGCTCTTGCCGGACACCCTGGAGCGTTGCAATGCTCTTGCCGACCACCCTGGAGCGTTGCAATGCTCTTTCCAGACACTCCGGAGCGTTGCAATGCTCTTGCCGGCCACCTTGGAGCATTGCAGTAAACTTGCCAGACACCTCGGAGCGTTGCTGTGCTCTTGGCGGCCACCCTAGAGCATGGTAGTGCTCTTGCTGGACACCCCGAAGTGTTGCAACGAACTTGCCGGACACCCTGTAGCGTTGCAATGCTCTTGCTGACCACCGTGGAGCGTTGCAATGCTCTTGCCAGACACCCGGAGCGTTGCAATGCTCTTGCCGGCCTCCCTGGAGCGTTGCAGTGCACTTGCCGGACACCCCGGAGCGTTGCAGTGCTCTTGGCGGCCACCCTGGAGCGTTGCAATGCTCTTGGTTGACACCCTAGAGCATTGTAGTGCTCTTGCTCGACACCCCGAAGTGTTGCAGCGCACTTGCCGGACACCCTAGAGCGTTGCAATGCTCTTGCTGACCACCGTGAAGCGTTGCAATGCTGTTGCCAGACACCCGGAGCGTTGCAATGCTCTTGCCGGCCTCCCTGGAGCGTTGCAGTGCACTTGCCAGACACCCTTGAGCGTCGCAGTGCTCTTGGCGGCCACCCTGGAGCATTGCAATGCTCTTGCTTGACACCCTAGAGCATTGTAGTGCTCTTGCCGGACACCTCGGAGCGTTGCAATGCTCTTGCCAACCACCGTGGAGCGTTTGCAATGCTCTTGCCCGCCACCCTGGAGCGTTGCAATGCTCTAGGGTGGTCAGCAAGACCCTAAACCCTAAACCCTAAACCCTAAACCCTAAACCCTAAACCCTAAACCCTAAACCCTAAACCCCAACGCTCCAGGGTGTCCGGCAAGAGATTGTTACGCTCCGTGGTGTCCGGCAAGAGCATTGTTATGCTCCGGGGTGTCCGGCAAGAGCATTGCAATGCTCTCGGGTGGTCGGCAAGAGCATTGCAACGCTCCAGGATGGTCGGCAAGTGCATTGCAGCGCTCGAGGGTGTCCGGCAAGAGCCTTGCAACGCACTAGGGTGTCCGGCAGGAACATTGCAACGCTCCGGGTTGTCCGGCAAGACCATTGCAACGCTATAGGGTGTCTGGCAAGAGCATTGCAACGCTCCAGGGTGTCAGGGTAGAGCATTGCAATGCTCCAGGGTGTCCACCAAGAGCATTGCAACGCTCTGGGGTGTCCGGCAAGTGCATTGCAACGCTCTAGGGTGTCCGGCAAGAGCATTGCAACACTACAGGGTGTCCGGCGAGAGCATTGCAACGCTCCTGAGTATTCGGCAAGTGCACTGCAATGCTCCAAGGGTGTCCAGCTAGAGCATTCCAACGCTCCAGGGTGTTCGGCAATTGCAACGCTTCACGATGTTCGGCAAGTGCACTGCAATGCTCCGGGGTGTACGGCAAGAGCATTGCAACGCTCTAGGGTGGCCGGCAAGAGCATTGCAACGCTCCACGGTGGTCGGCAAGAGCATTGCAACGCTCTAGGGTGTCTGGCAAGAGCATTGCAACGCTCCAAGGTGGCTGGCAAGAGCACTGCAACGCTCTAGGGTGGCCAGCAAGAGCATTGCAACGCTCCGAGTTGTCCGGCAAGAGCATTGCAACGCTCCTGGGTGGTTGTCAAGAGCATTGCAACGCTCCAGGGTGGTCGGAAAGAGCAATGCAGCGCTCCAGGGTGTCCGGCAAGAGTATTGCAACGCTCGAGGGTGTCACGCAGGAGCATTGCAACGCTCCAGGGTGTCGTGTAAGAGCATTGCAACGCTCCAGGGTGTCCGACAAGAGCATTGCAATGCTTCAGGGTGGCCGGCAAGAGCATTGCAACGCTCTTGGGTGGTAGGCAAGAGGCTTTGCACACTCCGGGGTGTCCAACAAGTCCACTGCAACGCTCCGGGGGGTCCGGCAAGAGCACTGCAATGCTCTGGGGTGTCTGCGAAGAGCATTGCAACGCTCCAGGGTGGCCGGCAAGAGCACTTCAACGCTCCGGGGTGTCCGGCAAGTGCACTGCAATGCTCCAGGGTGTCCGTCACGAGCATTGCAACGCTCCGAGGTGTTCGGCAAGAGCATTGCAATGCTATTTGGTGGTCGGCAAGAGCATTGCAACGCTCCAGGGTGGTCGGCAAGAGCATTGCAGTGCTCCAGGGTGTCCGGCAAGAGCCTTGCAACGCTCCCGGGATTCTCGCAGGAACATTACAACGCTGCGGGGTGTCCGGCAAGAGCATTGCAACGCTCCATGGTGTCCGGTAAGAGCATTGCAACGCTCCAGTCTGTCCGGCAAGAGCATTGCAATGCTCCAGGGTGTCCAGCGAGAGCATTGCAACGCTCCGGGATGTCCGGCAAGAGCATTGCAATGCTCGAGGGTGTTCCGCAAGAGCATTGTAACGCTCTAGGGTGTCCGGCAAGTGCAGTGCAACGCTCCGGGATGTCCGGCAAGAGCATTGCAACGCTCCAGGGTGTCCGGCAAAAGCATTGCAACGCTCCGAGGTGTCCGCCAAGTGCACTGCAACGCTGTGGGGTGTCGGGCAAGAGCATTGCAACGCTTCAGGGTGTCCGGCAAGAGCATTGCAACGCTCGAGGGTGTTTGGCAAGAGCATTGCAACGCTCGAGGGTGTTTAGCAAGAGCGTTGCAACAGTCCGGGGTGTCCGGCAAGAGCAGTGCAATGCTCCGAGGTGTCCGGCAAGTGCACTGCAATGCTCCAAGGGTGTCCGGTAAGAGCATTGCAACACTCACGGGTGGTCGGCAAGAGCATTCCAACGCTCTAGGGTGGTCGGCAAGAGCATTGCAGCGCCCCGTGGTGTCCGGCAAGCACTTTGCAACGATCCGGGGTGTCTGGCAAGAGCATTGCAACGCTTCAGGGTGCTTAGTAAGAACATTGCAATGCTCTAGGGTGTCCGGCAAGAGCGTTGCAACACTCCGGGGTGTCCGGCAAGAGCACTGCAATGCTCCGGGGTGTCCGACAAGTGCACTCCAACGCTCCGGGGTGTCCGGCAAGAGAATTGCAATGCTCCAGGGTGTCCGGCAAGAGCATTGCAACGCTCAGAGGTGCCCGGCAAGTGCACTACACCGCTCTTGGGTGTCCAGCTAGAGCATTGCAATGCTCCAGGGTGTCTCGCAAGAGCATTGCAACGCTATGGGGTGTCCGGCAAATGCACTGCAACGCTCAGGGGTGTCTGGCAAGAGCACTGCAACACTCATGGGTGTCTGGCAAGAGCAATGCAACGCTTCGGGGTGTCCGGCAAGTGCGCTACAACGCTCCGGGGTGTCCGGCAAGAGCACTACAATTCTCTGGGGTGTACGGTTAGAGCATTGCAACGCTCCAAGGTGGTCGGCAAGAGCATTGCAACGCTCCAGGGTGTCTGGCAAGAGCATTGCAACGCTACGGGGTGTCCGGCAAGAGCACTATAATGCTCTGGGATGTCCGGCAAGAGCATTGCAACGCTCCAGGGTGTCCGGCAAGAGCATTGCAACGCTCAGGGGTGCCCGGCAAGTGCACTACAACGCTCCGGGGTGTCCAGCTAGATTATTGCAACGCTCCAGGGTGTCTGGCAAGAGCATTGCAACGCTACAGGGTGTCCAGCAAAATGCACTGCAACGCTCTGGGGTGTCCGGCAAGAGCACTGCAATGCTCTTGCCGGACACCCCGTAGCGTAGCAATGCTCTTGCCGGACACCCTGGAGCGTTGCAATGCACTTGTCGGACACCCCGAAGCGTTGCAGTGCGCTTGCTGGACACCCTGGAGCATTGCAATGCTTTTCCCGGACACGCTGGAGCATTGCAATGCTCTTGCCGGACTTCTTGGAGCGTTGCAATGCTCTTGCCGGACACCCCAGAGCGTTGCAGTGCTCTTGCCGGACACCCCTAAGCATTGCAGTGCATTTGTTGGACACCCCGCAGTGTTGCAATGCTCTTGCCGACCACCCTGGAGCGTTGCAATGCTTTTGCCGGCCACCCTGAAGCGTTGTAGTGCTCTTGCCGGACACCCTAGAGCGTTGCAATGCTCTTGCACGACACCCCGGAGCGTTGCAATGCTCCTGCCTGACACCCTAGAACGTTGCAATGCTCTTGCTGGACACCCTGGAGCGCTGCAATGCTCTTGCTGACCACCCTGGAGCGTTGCAATGCTCTTGCCGACCACCCAGGAGCGTTTGCAATGCTCTTGCCGACCACCCAGGAGCATTGCAATGCTCTTGCCGGACACCCCGGAGCGTTGCAATGCTCTTGCTGGCCACCCTGGAGCGTTGCAGTGCACTTGCCGGACACCCCTGGAGCGTTGCAGTGCTCATGCCGGCCAGCCTGGAGCATTCAATGCTCTTGCCGGACATCCCAGAGCATTGTAGTGCTCTTGCCGGACACCTCGTAGCGTTGCAAAACTCTTGCCAGACACCCTGGAGCGTTGCAATGCTCTTGCTGACCACGCTGGAGCGTTGCAATGCATTTTCCGCCCACCCTAGAGCGTTGCAAAGCTCTAGCCAGACACCTTGGAGTGTTGCAGTGCACTTGCCGGAAACCCCGAAGCATTGCAATGCTCTTGCCGGACACCCTGGAGCGTTGCAATGCTCTTTCCGGACACCCTGGAGCGTTGCAATTCTCTTGCCAAACACCCCGGAGCGTTGCAATTCTCTTGGCGGACACCTTGGATCATTGCAATGCTCTTGGCGGACACCTAGGAGCATTGCAGTGCTCTTGGAGGACACCCCATAGCGTTGCAATGCTCTTGCACAACATCCTGGAGCGTTACAATGCTCTAGCTCGACACCCCGGAGCGTTGTAGTGCACTTGCCGGGCACCCCTGAGGGTTGCAATGCTCTTGCCGGACACCCTGGAGCGTTGCAATGCACTTGCCGGATATTCCAAAGCGTTGCAATGCTCTTGGTGGACACCCTGGAGTATTACAATGCTCTTCCTGGACACCCTGGAGCGTTGCAATGCTCTTGCCGGACACCCTATAGCGTTGCAATGGTCTTGCCGGAAAACCCGGAGCATTGCAATGCTCCTGCCCGACACCCTGGAGTGTTGCAAGGCTCTTGCGGGACACCGTGGAGCGCTGCAATGCTCTTGACGACCATCCTGGAGCGTTGCAATGCTCTTGCCGTCCAACCGAGAGCGTTGCAATGTTCTTGTCAGACACCCCGGAGCGTAACAATGTTCTTGCTGGACACCCTGGAGCATTGCACTACACTTGTCGGACACCCCGGAGCGTTGGAGTGCTCTTAGCCGGCCACCTTGGAGCGTTGCAATGCTCTTGGCAGACACCCCAGAGCATTGTAGTGCTCTTGTCGGACACCCCAGAGCATTGTAGTGCACTTGTTGGACACCCCGCAGTGTTGCAATGCTCTTGCCGAACACCCTGGAGCGTTGCAATGCTCTTGCCGGACAGCTTGGAGCGTTGCAATGCTCTTGCACGACTCCCCAGAGCGTTGCAATGCTCCTGCCTGACACCCTAGAGCGTTGCAATGCTCTTGCTGGACACCCTGGAGCGCTGCAATGCTCTTGCCGACCACCCTGGAGCGTTGCAATGCGCTTGCCAACCACCCAGGTGCGTTGCAATGCTCTTGCCGACTACCCAAGAGGATTGCAATGCTCTTGTCGGACACCCCGCAGCGTTGCAATGCTCTTACCGGCCACCCTGGAGCGTTGCAATGCTCTTTCCGGACACACTGGAGCATTGGAATTCTCTTTCCGGACACCCCGGAG
>CANXME010001471.1:0-30808 GCA_948144175.1 Closterium sp. NIES-65 | reverse complement strand
TCGATCGGATTAAGCTGAGAATTTCCTATATCGAAGCTCACTCTAAGAGCTTTAAAATAAGCCAAGTTGCCTCGCGAAAAGTTCTGCCATTACGAAGTTATGGCTCAGACAGCGTTAGCCTAGCGTTGGAGTGCTAGCGTACTAGCGTTGACTCGGGTAGCATTCCGCCGTCGCACCGCGTAGACAAGAAATTCCAGCAAGGAAGGAATTCGCTTGAATCAATTTCACTATATTCAGGTACAAACAGAGAAGGAATAAATAGCTCTAGCTAGCAAGGACCTTGGGAATCAACCTGGGAACAACCAGGGATGATCCCAAATAATTCCAAGCAACAGAACCAACCTGGCTGGACAAAATAGCAGGTGATAGGTTGGTGAACAACCTCTGGTTCTGTTTTTCCAACCTGGGAAAACAACAACCAGGTTCAGGTCCTAAAAACAGAACCTGTTTTGTCTTTGCCCAAACAGCCAAATGCTGGTTCCGCTGGTTTCCCCTGGCCCTGTAGCATGCAGATACAGACAAACAACATCCAACCTTCACCTAAATTGTACCCCTATAGTGCCTGCCCTGCTACACTTAGTCAACCAAACAAAACAGTACAATTTCGAGTTGGATAGAACTGAATCTGCGCAATCAAGTAAGTTGAACCGCAAAGCTTCCATCTTGGGTTCCTTTGCGAGCTCGTCCTTTCTGCTTGTACTGTTCATAGCGCGTACAATGTTATGCCGAAGCGCACATTTTGCGAGTACCTGCAAATGCTTCAAGCGAAAATTGCGAAAGCAAGCAAACAGACAAACATACCATTCACACGCAAATGCATTCGCACACGCATACTCGTACAAACAGACGGCAGGATGTCGTGCAATGTCAATTTGCACCCAACACACTCCCCCTCAGCCTGCCGGCTGCATCCCCATCATTCCATACTAGTTCATGCTCATTCCACTCATGCGCACACAACGCCAATGAGACTCATCCGCAAGCCTCTTGGTGAGGAAGTCTGCTGGCTGCTGGTGAGTCTTGATGTAGATCGGATTCACCGTCCCCCTCTTCACCTCCTTACGCAGCCAGTGCCACTTGATACGCATGTGCTTGTTCAGCCCATGAAGCATAGCGTTCCTGGCCATCCCAAGAGCTCCCTTGCTATCACAAAACAGCGGCGTAGCAACCTTTTGCTCCTGGCCAATCTCCTCCAACAGCCTCCTCAGCCAAATCACCTCCTTCACCCCATGGAACATCGCCATGTACTCTGATTCCACGGAAGAGAGTGCTGTCTCCGTCTGCTTCTTTGACCTCCAACTAACCGGTCCTCCCCCAACTACGCAGATGTATCCTCCCACAGATGAGGAATCCTCCTTCTCAGAGGCCCACGTAGCATCAGTAAAGCAAGTGAGAAAAAGCTTGCCTTCTCCAAGCCTCTCCCCCTTCTCTTTCAGCACCTCAACCCCTTTCTGCTTCACCTGTGCAGATGCGGAGTATTGAACTCCAATGCTTGGGTGAGAGTTCAGATACTTCACCACACGCTCAGCTGCATCCACCTGCTCCTCTGATGGATTCTGCACTACCCTAGCCAGCTGCCCAACCGAGAAAGAGATGTCGGGTCTCGTGTGAACTGCTGCATACAAGAGGCTGCCCACCAAGGACTGAAATTGCTGCTGCTCCTCGGCTTCAACCCCTTCATCCTCTGCAGCTTTCACAAGCTTGAATTCTGCTGGCAGGGGAGTTGCAACCTTGCGCTCATTCTCAATTCCGTACTTCTCCCCAAGCTCCTTGATGAACTTCTCCTGGTGCAGCTTCAACCACCTGTGATCCAGATCCCTCTCCACGTGCATCCCGAGGTAGTACTTTACCTCTCCAAGGTTCTTGCACTTGAAGTTCTCCATCAGCTGCTGCTGCACCTTCTGGATCTCCTTCATGCTGCTGCTAAAGAGAAGAATGTCGTCCACATAGACCAGAAACAGCACCAGCTTCTCCCCCTCCCCCTTGAGAAAGAGGCTCTCATCACAGCTGCTGGTCCTGAATCCCATCTCCTCTAAAACAGCTGCCAACTTCTGGTACCAGCAGCGTGGCGCCTGCTTCAAGCCATAGATGGACTTTTTCAGCTTGCACACCCTGCCCGTACCATCCTCATACCCAGGTGGCTGCGTCATGAACACCTCCTCCTCTAAAATCCCGTTGAGAAATGCCGTTGATATGTCCATCTGGATAATGAACTTCCCACTAACGGCTGCATCTGCCAACAAGACACGAAGGGTAGGGGGTTTGGCAGTGGGAGCAAAGATCTCATTGAAGTCCCGCTTCTCCTTCTGCATAAACCCCTTAGCCACCAACCTACTCTTGTAGATGGTGACCTGCCCCTTGTCGTCAGTCTTGATCCTTAGCACCCACTTGCATTGTACCGCTTTCTTTCCCTCAGGCAGCACCACTAGTTCCCAAGTCCCATTCTCCAGCAGGCTCTGGTACTCAGCATCCCTGGAAGCTAGCCATTTGTCCCTATCTGGTCCAGCTAATGCCTCCTCCATGCTAGCTGGTTCCTCTGGTGCAGGGGCAAGAAAACAGTACGCAGGTTGATCCTCCTCATCCGGGTCATAGCCATGCGGTAGAATCAGCAATGCCTCCTCGGTCCCAAGCTGCTGCTCCGCTACATCAGCTCCTGCAGTCAGCTTCTTAGTAGCCATACGGGTACGTCCTGGCCTGGAGACGGGTGTCTCCCATCCCTTCATAATAACACCCTTCGGCTTCTTAGTTTTCCCCTGCTGCTGCTCTCCTCCCTCGGATCCAGCAGCTCCACTAGTGCTACCGCTAATCTCCACACCATCACCTCCACCAGCAGGTGCCTCCTGCACCTTCTCTTTATCACCACCCTCTGCAGCTGCCTCCTCTCCCTCCTCCCACACACTAGGAGTCAGGTCCAGCTGCATGGTAATCTGCTCCATCTGCTGGGACACCCTGGCCTCCGGCTGTTTCTCCCAGCTCCCATACATCATGCCCTCAACAAACTTCACATCCCTGCTGTCAAACAACACACCCTTGGAAGGCTCCCACAACAGCCATCCCTTGCTCTCAGCAGCCAGCCCCAAATGCACACACCAGATTGCACTCGCCCCCAACTTACTGCGGTAGGTCTTGGGGACGTGGGCGACTGCCATGCAACCGAACACCCGCAGCATGTCAACCGGCGGCTTCCTCCCAAGCCACCTCTCCAACGGCACCCACGAGTCATCCCCAACCTTTGTGAGTACCCTGTTCCTAGCGACGGTAGCGTGCCGAACAGCATGGGGCCACATGGAGTTGCCTAGCCCAGATTCTATGAGCAGCGCCCTAGCTGTCTCCAGAATTGTCCGGTTCGCCCGTTCTGCTACACCGTTAGACTGTGGGGTGTAAGCCGTGGTCAGCTCCCTCTGGATGCCCTGCTTCTTGAGCCAGGCTGTCATCTCAGCTCCAAGGAACTCACCACCCCGATCTGTCCTAATCCGCTTCACCACACACTCCGCTTGCTTCTCCACGAACGGCAGCCAATCGTCCCGAATCGTGGAGGCGGCATGATCTTTCTGCTTCAGCGGATACGCCCACATTAGCCTGCTCCAGTCATCCACTATGGTTAGGAAGTACCGCTCCCCCTTGTGCCCTTGCACCGGCAGCGGCCCCACCAAGTCCATGTGGACCAGCTCTAACGGCTTCTTGCTCCTGCCAGCCACACTATGGAAGGGGAAACGGGTGAACTTTGAAAGGAGGCAAATTTCACAGTTATCATCGGGTGGTTGTCCGTTCAGCTTTAAGCCCTTAACGGCTCCATCCTTCTCCAGCTGCTTCAGCAAAGGCATTGCCACATGCCCCAAACGTCGGTGTGCAGTTGCCCAATCTGTCTCCCCAGATCTGGCCGACACTTTCACACCAACCCCTCCAACGGCGTTGCACTCCCCCTGGGATGCAGACCCCTCTCCAACCTGCCCCCCACCGTGCCACGCCAGCGCCGGTAGCTGCCACATGGATCTGTACACGTCCGTGCTCTCGTGCAGATCCCAAAGCACCCGATTGCCCAGCTTCCCCTTATAAGTGCGAGCCCCATCCGTGTTGGTGTTCACCCCAGCCTTGCCAAGCTTACGGAGGGAGATGAGGTTGGCCTTCAGGTCGGGGACGAGGAGAACGTCGTGCAGCACCACCGGCTTGCCATCCGCTCCCTTAAATGCAGCTCGTCCCGCACCAGCCACCTTCAACATGTGTCCAGAGGCAGAGCACACCTCATTAATCGGTGCAGCGCGTACGTCGTCCAGCAGGTCCTTGCGCGGCGTCATTGTCCAAGCAGCGCCTGTGTCCAACACCCAATAGTCCAGGGGGTGCAGCTCTGCTCCAGCCTTAGCAGATGCGTCTCCTTGCTCCCCCTTGTCTCCCATATGGAAGAATTGGCCCGCGGTGCGCTCCTTCTTCTTCTCCGCACCGCCGTTGCCCTTCGGGTTGTTGTCGGACGAATCAGCGACCATGTTGGCGCCGTTTTTCTGGTTCCTCCGCGCGCCGCCATCCTGGTGACGATTCTGGGGGGTCCATCCATCGGGTTTCTTATAGCACAAAAACCAGGGGTGCCCTTCCTTCTCACAATACCAGCAACTCCCTTTCATTTTGCCACCAGCACCCGACTTGCCCCCACGTCCAGATTTCGCACCGCGACCCCAACCGGTACCTCCTTGTTGGTCGTTGGAGTCGTCGTCTTTCTTTGCACCGCGTCCAGCACCACCGAAGCCACGTCCTTTGCCACGTCGGCTCCCTTGCATCCCGTAGCCGCTGCTGCCGTCGTCTCCACCCCTCAGTTGACGGCGATGGAAGTCCTCCTCTAGAATCTTTGTCCGCACCCACTCGAGTGTCCACGAGCTCTGGTTCTGCGGCAGGCTCAATCCGCTCGTGAATTGAAGCCACGATTCCGGCAGCAGCGAGAGCATCTTCAGGCACTTGGTCTGCTCCGGGTAGGTGATTCCCGCGATCGCCAACTTCGCGTAGAGGTCGCGCAATTTGTCCAGGACAGGTTGCACCGGCTCTCCCTCGCTCAGTCGCAACGCGGACAGCTCCCTCTCCAGCATCAATGTTGCAACAACGGAGGTCGGGGCGTGCAGCTCCTTCAACACGGTCCACGCCTTCGGACCGCACTCAACCTCCGGCAGCAGGTGCATGACGTGGTGACGCTGGTTCAGCTCCAAACTCTGCGACATCAAGTAGTAGCCAGCCGAGGCGCGCTCGTCCCAATCTTCCTGAAGGGCGGGGTCACTCGGTCTAGGCTCCTCCCCAATCATTAGTTTCAGCAATCCGATTTGACGGAAATAAAGTTGCATTTTCCAGGCCCAATCATCATAGCCCTCACCATTGAACTTCTCGACGGTGAAGTTTTTCAGCACCTCCTTGATCAGCGAGCCCTGGCTTGTTCGCGCTCCCCTTGGCGCAGAAACACCAGAATCTTGGCTGCCGCTACGATCTTGGGCTGAAGATTCACCAGCTACCGCCGAGGTGTTGCCCGCCATAGCTACCTATAACGAGGATCACTATAACGCAGCTCTGATACCAGCTTGTTGGTGTAAGGGCCTAATAAACTCAAGCTATTAAGACTTTATCACACTTAAAACCTCTCCTCGGGGTCACCTCCAAGGGTCCTTGGGTGCCTGGTACAAGACCAGCCCCTATCCTCGGGTCCGAGTTTGTAGAGAGAGGGATCAAGAGGGACTTAGTCAAAAACAGCAAGAGTGCCTTGAACGTCGCGCAGCGTATCGTGCAGACCGTCGATCGGATTAAGCTGAGAATTTCCTATATCGAAGCTCACTCTAAGAGCTTTAAAATAAGCCAAGTTGCCTCGCGAAAAGTTCTGCCATTACGAAGTTATGGCTCAGACAGCGTTAGCCTAGCGTTGGAGTGCTAGCGTACTAGCGTTGACTCGGGTAGCATTCCGCCGTCGCACCGCGTAGACAAGAAATTCCAGCAAGGAAGGAATTCGCTTGAATCAATTTCACTATATTCAGGTACAAACAGAGAAGGAATAAATAGCTCTAGCTAGCAAGGACCTTGGGAATCAACCTGGGAACAACCAGGGATGATCCCAAATAATTCCAAGCAACAGAACCAACCTGGCTGGACAAAATAGCAGGTGATAGGTTGGTGAACAACCTCTGGTTCTGTTTTTCCAACCTGGGAAAACAACAACCAGGTTCAGGTCCTAAAAACAGAACCTGTTTTGTCTTTGCCCAAACAGCCAAATGCTGGTTCCGCTGGTTTCCCCTGGCCCTGTAGCATGCAGATACAGACAAACAACATCCAACCTTCACCTAAATTGTACCCCTATAGTGCCTGCCCTGCTACACTATAGTCAACCAAACAAAACAGTACAATTTCGAGTTGGATAGAACTGAATCTGCGCAATCAAGTAAGTTGAACCGCAAAGCTTCCATCTTGGGTTCCTTTGCGAGCTCGTCCTTTCTGCTTGTACTGTTCATAGCGCGTACAATGTTATGCCGAAGCGCACATTTTGCGAGTACCTGCAAATGCTTCAAGCGAAAATTGCGAAAGCAAGCAAACAGACAAACATACCATTCACACGCAAATGCATTCGCACACGCATACTCGTACAAACAGACGGCAGGATGTCGTGCAATGTCAATTTGCACCCAACAGGCACAAGGAGGAGCGGTACTTCCTAAGCATAGTGGATGACTGGAGCAGGCTAATGTGGGTGTATCCGCTGAAGCAGAAAGATCACGCCGCTTCCACGATTCGGGACGATTGGCTGCCGTTTGTGCAGAAGCAAGCGGGATGTGTGGTGAAGCGGATTAGGACAGATCGGGGTGGTGAGTTCCTTGGAGCTGAGATGACGGCCTGGCTCAAGAAGCAGGGCATCCAGAGGGAGCTGACCACGGCTTACACCCCACAGTCCAACGGTGTAGCAGAACGGGCGAACCGGACAATTCTGGAGACAGCTAGGGCGCTGCTCATAGAATCTGGGCTGGGCAACTTGATGTGGCCCCATGCTGTTCGGCACGCTACCGTCGCTAGAAACAGGGTACTCACAAAGGTTGGGGATGACTCGTGGGTGCCGTTGGAGAGGTGGCTTGGGAGGAAGCCGCCGGTGGACATGCTGAGGGTGTTCGGTTGCATGGCAGTCGCCCACGTCCCCAAGACCTACTGCAGTAAGTTGGGGGCGAGTGCAATCTGGTGTGTGCATTTGGGGCTGGCTGTTGAGAGCAAGGGATGGCTGCTGTGGGAGCCTTCCAAGGGTGTGTTATTTGACAGCAGGGATGTGTGTTGAGGGCATGATGCATGGGAGCTGGGAGAAACAGCCGGAGGCCAGGGTGTCCCAGCAAATGGAGCAGATCACCATGCATCTGGACCTGACTCCTAGTGTGTGGGAGGAGGGAGAAGAGGCAGGGTTTATGACGCAGGGTTCATGACGCAGCCGCCTGGGTATGAGGATGGTACGGGCAGGGTGTGCAAGCTGAAAAGGTCCATCTACGGCTTGAAGCAGGCGCCACGCTGCTGGTACCAGAAGTTGGCAGCTGTTTTAGAGGAGATGGGATTCAGGACCAGCAGCTGTGATGAGAGCCTCTTTCTCAAGGGGGAGGGGGAGAAGCTGGTGCTGTTTCTGGTCTATGTGGACGACATTCTTCTCTTCAGCAGCACCATGAAGGAGATCCAGAAAGTGCAGCAGCAGCTGATGGAGAACTTCAAGTGCAAGAACCTTGGGGAGGTAAAGTACTACCTCGGGATGCACGTAGAGAGGGATCTGGATCACAGGTGGTTGAAGCTGCACCAGGAGAAGTTCATCAAGGAGCTGGGGGAGAAGTACGGGATTGAGAATGAGCGCAAGGTTGCAACTCCCCTGCCAGCAGAATTCAAGCTTGTGAAAGCTGCAGAGGATGAAGGGTTGAAGCCGAGGAGCAGCAGCAATTTCAGTCCTTGGTGGGCAGCCTCTTGTATGCAGCAGTTCACACAAGGCCCGACATCTCTTTCTCGGTTGGGCAGCTAGCTAGGGTGGTGAAGAATCTATCTAAGGAGCAGGTGGATACAGCTGTGCGTGTGGTGAAGTATCTGAACTCTCACCCAAGCATTGGAGTTCAATACTGCGCATCTGCACAGGTGAAGCAGAAAGGGGTTGAGGTGCTGAAAGAGAAGGGGGAGAGGCTTGGAGAAGGCAAGCTCTTTCTCACTTGCTTTACCAATGCTACGTGGGCCTCTGAGAAGGAGGATTCCTCATCTGTGGGAGGATACATCTGCGTAGTTGGGGGAGGACTGGTTAGTTGGAGGTCAAAGAAGCAGACGGAGACAGCACTCTGTTCCGTGGAGTCAGAGTACATGGCAATGTTCCACGGGGTGAAGGAGGTTGTTAGAGGAGATTGGTCAGGAGCAGAAGGTTGCTACGCCGCTGTTCTGTGATAGCAAGGGGGCTCTTGGGATGGCCAGGAACGCTGTGCTCGATGGGCTGAACAAACACATGCGTATCAAGTGGCACTCGCTGCGTAAAGTGAAAAGGGGGACTGTGAATCCGATCTACATCAAGACTCACCACCAGCCAGCAGACTTTCTCACAAAGAGGCTTGCGGATGAGCCTCATTGGCGTTGTGTGCGCATGAGTGGAATGAGCATGAACTAGCATGGAATGATAGAACTGCAGCCGGCAGGCTGAGGGGGAGTGTGTTGGGTGCAAATTCACATTGCACGACATCCTACCGTCTGTTTGTATGAGTATGCGTGTGCGAATGTATTTGGGTGTGAATAGGATGTTCGTGTGTTTGTTTTCGCAATTTTCGCTTGAAGCATTTGCAGGTACTCGCGCATTATGCGCTTCGGCACAAGATTGTACGCGCTATGAACAGTACAAGCAGAAAGGACGAGCTCGCAAAGGTACCCAAGATGGAAGCTTTGCGGTTCGGTTGAATTGATTGTGCAGATTCGGTTCTATCCAACTCGAAATTGTACTGTTTTGCTTGGTTGACTATAGTGTAGCAGGGCAGGGAAACCAGCGGAACCAGCTTTTGGCTGGTTGGGCAAAGACGAAACAGGTTCTGTTTTTAGGACCTGAACCTGGTTGTTGTTTTCCCAGGTTGGAAAAACAGAACCAGATGTTTTTTACCAACCTACTACCTGCTGTTTTGTCTAGCCAGGTTGGTTCTGTTGCTTGGAATTATTTGGGATCATCCCTGGTTGTTCCCAGGTTCATTCCCAAGGTCCTTGCTAGCTAGAACTATTTATTCCTTCTCTGTTTGTACCTGGATATAGTCAATTTGATTCAAGCGAATTCCTCCCTTCTTGGAATTTTGTTTCTACGCGGTGCGACGGCGGAATGCTACCCGAGTCAACGCTAGTACGCTAGCACTCCAACACTAGGCAAACGCTGTCCGAGCCATAACTTCGTAATGGCAGAACTTTTTGCAAGGCATCTTGGTTCATTTTAAAGCTCTTGGAGCGAGCTTCGATATAGTAAATTCTCAGCTTAATCCGATCAACGGTCTGCACGATACGCTGCGCAACGTTCAAGGTACTCTTGCTGTTTTGACTCTTGATCCCTCTCTCTACAAACTCGGACACGAGGATAGGGGCTGGTCTTGTACCAGGCACCCAAGGACCCTTGGAGGTGACCCCGAGGAGAGGTTTTAAGTTTGATAAAGTCTTAATAGCTTGAGTTTATTAGGCCCTTACACCAACAGGATGAGCCTCATTGGCGGTGTGTGCTCATGAGTGGAATGAGCATGAACTAGCATGAAACGATGGGAGATGCAGCCGGCAGGCTGAGGGGGAGTGTGTGTTGGGTGCAAATTCACATTGCACGGCATCCTGCCGTCTGTTTGTAGGAGTATGCGTGTGCGAATGCATTTGGGTGTGGATGGAATGTTCGTGTGTGTTTTCTGTCGCAATTTTTGCTTGATGCATTTGCAGGTACTCTCGCAATATGCGCTTCGGCACAACATTGTACGCGCTATGAACAGTATACGAAGAAAGGACGAGCTTGCAAGGGAACCCAAGATAGAAGCTTTGCGGTTCGGTTGAACTGATTGCGCAGATTCAGTTCTATCTAACTCGAAATTGTACTGTTTTGTTTGGTTGACTATAGTGTAGCAGGGCAGGCACTATAGGGGTACAATTTAGGTGAAGGTTGGATGTTGTCTGTCTCTATCTGTATGCTACAAGGCCAGGGGAAACCAGCGAAACCAGCATTTGGCTGGTTGGGCAAAGACAAAACAAGTTCTGTTTTTTAAGACCTGAACCTGAAGTTGTTTTCCAACCTACCACCTGCTGTTTTGTCCAGCCAGGTTGGTTCTATTCTTTGGAATTATTTGGGATCAACCCTGGTTGTTCCCAGGTTGATTCCCAATGTCCTTGCTAGCTAGAGCTATTTATTCCTATTCTGTTTGTACCTGGACATAGTCAATTTGATTCAAGCGAATCCCTTTAATGGTGACCTGTCCCTTGTCATCGGTCTTGATCCTTAGCACCCACTTGCACTGTACAGCTTTCTTCCCATCGGGCAGCACCACCAGATCCCATGTCCCACTCTCTAGCAAGCTCTGGTACTCAGCATCCCGAGAAACCAGCCACTTCTCCCTATCTGGTCCAGCTAATGCCTCCTCCATGCTAGCTGGTTCCTCTGGTGCAGGGGCAGGAAAACAGTAGGCAGGTTCGTCCTCCTCATCCGGGTCATAGCCATGCGGTAGAATTAGCAATGCCTCCTCTCTACCAAGCTGCTGCTCTGCTACATCAGCTCCTGCAGTAAGCTTCTTAGTAGCCATACGAGTACGTCCTGGCCTGGAGATGGATGTCTCCCATCCCTTCATCACAACACCTTTCGGCTTCTTAGTTTTCCTCTGCTGCTGCTCTCCCCCCTCGGATCGAGCAGCTCCTCTAGTGCTAGTCTCCACATGATTTTCTCCACCAGCAGGTGCCTCCTGTACCTTCTCTCCAGCACCACCTTTTGCAGCTGCCTCCTCTCCCCCATCCCACACACTAGGATTCAGGTCCAGCTGCATGGTAATCTGCTCCATCTGCTGGGACACCCTGGCCTCCGGCTGTTTCTCCCAGCTCCCATACATCATGCCCTCAACAAACTTCACATCCCTGCTGTCAAACAACACACCCTTGAATGGTTCCCACAGCAGCCATCCCTTGCTCTCAGCAGCCAGCCCCAAATGCACAAACCAGATTGAACTCGCCCCCAACTTACTCCGGTAGATCTTGGGGACGTCGGCGACTGCCATGCAACCGAACACCCCCAGCATGTCCACCGGCGGCTTCCTCCCAAGCCACCTCTTGAACGGCATCCACTAGTCATCCCCAACCTTTGCGAGTATCCTGTTCATAGCGACGGTAGCGCGCCGAACAGCATGGGGCCACATTCAGTAGCCCAGCCCAGATTCTATGAGCAACGCCCTAGGTGTCTCCAGAATTGTCCGGTTCGCCCGTTCTGCTATACCATTAGACTGTGGGGTGTAAGCTGTAGTCAGCTCCCTCTGGATGCCCTGCTTCTTAAGCCAGGCTGTCATCTCAGCTCCAAGGAACTCACCACCCCGATCTGTCCTAATCCGCTTCACCACACACTCCACTTGTTTCTCCAACTGCTTCAACAAGGGCATTGCCACATGCCCCAAGCGTCGGTGTGCCGTTGCCCAATCCGTCTCCCCAGATCCGGCTAACAGTTTGACCACCAACCCCTCCAACGGAGTTGCACCCCCCTTGGGATGCAGACTCCTCTGCAGCCTGCCCCCCACCATGCGACGCCAACGCCGGCAGCTGCCACATAGATCTGTACACGTCCGTGCTCTCGTGCAGATCCCATAGCACCCGATTGCCCAGCTGCCCCTTGTAAGTGCGTGCCCCATCCGTGCTAGTGCTCACCCCAGCCTTGCCAAGCTTGTTGGTGTAAGGGCCTAATAAACTCAAGCTATTAAGACTTTATCACACTTAAAACCTCTCCTCGGGGTCACCTCCAAGGGTCCTTGGGTGCCTGGTACAAGACCAGCCCCTATCCTCGGGTCCGAGTTTGTAGAGAGAGGGATCAAGAGGGACTTAGTCAAAACAGCAAGAGTACCTTGAACGTCGCGCAGCGTATTGTGCCGACCGTCGATCGGATTAAGCTGAGAATTTCCTATATCGAAGCTCACTCTAAGAGCTTTAAAATAAGCCAAGTTGCCTCGCGAAAAGTTCTGCCATTACGAAGTTATGGCTCGGACAGCGTTAGCCTAGCGTTGGAGTGCTAGCGTACTAGCGTTGACTCGGGTAGCATTCCACCGTCGGACCGCGTAGAAAAGAAATTCCAGCAAGGAAGGAATTCGCTTGAATCAATTTCACTATATTCAGGTACAAACAGAGAAGGAATAAATAGCTCTAGCTAGCAAGGACCTTGGGAATCAACCTGGGAACAACCAGGGATGATCCCAAATAATTCCAAGCAACAGAACCAACCTGGCTGGACAAAATAGCAGGTGATAGGTTGGTGAACAACCTCTGGTTCTGTTTTTCCAACCTGGGGAAACAACAACCAGGTTCAGGTCCTAAAAACAGAACCTGTTTTGTCTTTGCCCAACCAGCCAAATGCTGGTTCCGCTGGTTTCCCCTGGCCCTGTAGCATGCAGATACAGACAAACAACATCCAACCTTCACCTAAATTGTACCCCTATAGTGCCTGCCCTGCTACACTATAGTCAACCAAACAAAACAGTACAATTTCGAGTTGGATAGAACTGAATCTACGCAATCAAGTAAGCTGAACCGCAAAGCTTCCATCTTGGGTTCCTTTGCGAGCTCGTCCTTTCTGCTTGTACTGTTCATAGCGCGTACAATGTTATGCTGAAGCGCACATTGTGCGAGTACCTGCAAATGCTTCAAGCGAAAATTGCGAAAGCAAACAAAGACACAAACATACCATTCACACGCAAATGCATTCGCACACGCATACTCGTACAAACAGACGGCAGGATGTCGTGCAATGTGAATTTGCACCCAACACACTCCCCCTCAGCCTGCCGGCTGCATCCCCATCATTCCATACTAGTTCATGCTCATTCCACTCATGCGCACACAACGCCAATGAGACTCATCCGCAAGCCTCTTGGTGAGGAAGTCTGCTGGCTGCTGGTGAGTCTTGATGTAGATCGGATTCACCGTCCCCCTCTTCACCTCCTTACGCAGCCAGTGCCACTTGATACGCATGTGCTTGTTCAGCCCATGAAGCACAGCGTTCCTGGCCATCCCAAGAGCTCCCTTGCTATCACAAAACAGCGGCGTAGCAACCTTTTGCTCCTGGCCAATCTCCTCCAACAGCCTCCTCAGCCAAATCACCTCCTTCACCCCATGGAACATCGCCATGTACTCTGATTCCACGGAAGAGAGTGCTGTCTCCGTCTGCTTCTTTGACCTCCAACTAACCGGTCCTCCCCCAACTACGCAGATGTATCCTCCCACAGATGAGGAATCCTCCTTCTCAGAGGCCCACGTAGCATCAGTAAAGCAAGTGAGAAAGAGCTTGCCTTCTCCAAGCCTCTCCCCCTTCTCTTTCAGCACCTCAACGCCTTTCTGCTTCACCTGTGCAGATGCGGAGTATTGAACTCCAATGCTTGGGTGAGAGTTCAGATACTTCACCACACGCTCAGCTGCATCCACCTGCTCCTCTGATGGATTCTGCACTACCCTAGCCAGCTGCCCAACCGAGAAAGAGATGTCGGGTCTCGTGTGAACTGCTGCATACAAGAGGCTGCCCACCAAGGACTGAAATTGCTGCTGCTCCTCGGCTTCAACCCCTTCATCCTCTGCAGCTTTCACTAGCTTGAATTCTGCTGGCAGGGGAGTTGCAACCTTGCGCTCATTCTCAATTCCGTACTTCTCCCCAAGCTCCTTGATGAACTTCTCCTGGTGCAGCTTCAACCACCTGTGATCCAGATCCCTCTCCACGTGCATCCCGAGGTAGTACTTTACCTCCCCAAGGTTCTTGCACTTGAAGTTCTCCATCAGCTGCTGCTGCACCTTCTGGATCTCCTTCATGCTGCTGCTAAAGAGAAGAATGTCGTCCACATAGACCAGAAACAGCACCAGCTTCTCCCCCTCCCCCTTGAGAAAGAGGCTCTTATCACAGCTGCTGGTCCTGAATCCCATCTCCTCTAAAACAGCTGCCAACTTCTGGTACCAGCAGCGTGGCGCCTGCTTCAAGCCGTAGATGGACTTTTTCAGCTTGCACACCCTGCCCGTACCATCCTCATACCCAGGTGGCTGCGTCATGAACACCTCCTCCTCTAAAATCCCGTTGAGAAATGCCGTTGATATGTCCATCTGGATAATGAACTTCCCACTAACGGCTGCATCTGCCAACAAGACACGAAGGGTAGGGGGTTTGGCAGTGGGAGCAAAGATCTCATTGAAGTCCCGCTTCTCCTTCTGCATAAACCCCTTAGCCACCAACCTACTCTTGTAGATGGTGACCTGCCCCTTGTCGTCAGTCTTGATCCTTAGCACCCACTTGCATTGTACCGCTTTCTTTCCCTCAGGCAGCACCACTAGTTCCCAAGTCCCATTCTCCAGCAGGCTCTGGTACTCAGCATCCCTGGAAGCTAGCCATTTGTCCCTATCTGGTCCAGCTAATGCCTCCTCCATGCTAGCTGGTTCCTCTGGTGCAGGGGCAAGAAAACAGTACGCAGGTTGATCCTCCTCATCCGGGTCATAGCCATGCGGTAGAATCAGCAATGCCTCCTCAGTCCCAAGCTGCTGCTCCGCTACATCAGCTCCTGTAGTCAGCTTCTTAGTAGCCATACGGGTACGTCCTGGCCTGGAGACGGGTGTCTCCCATCCCTTCATAATAACACCCTTCGGCTTCTTAGTTTTCCCCTGCTGCTGCTCTCCTCCCTCGGATCCAGCAGCTCCACTAGTGCTACCGCTAATCTCCACACCATCACCTCCACCAGCAGGTGCCTCCTGCACCTTCTCTTTATCACCACCCTCTGCAGCTGCCTCCTCTCCCTCCTCCCACACACTAGGAGTCAGGTCCAGCTGCATGGTAATCTGCTCCATCTGCTGGGACACCCTGGCCTCCGGCTGTTTCTCCCAGCTCCCATACATCATGCCCTCAACAAACTTCACATCCCTGCTGTCAAACAACACACCCTTGGAAGGCTCCCACAGCATCCATCCCTTGCTCTCAGCAGCCAGCCCCAAATGCACACACCAGATTGCACTCGCCCCCAACTTATTGCGGTAGATCTTGGGAACGTGGGCGACTGCCATGCAACCGAACACCCTCAGCATGTCCACCGGCGGCTTCCTCCCAAGCCACCTCTCCAACGGCACCCACGAGTCATCCCCAACCTTTGTGAGTACCCTGTTCCTAGCGACGGTAGCGTGCCGAACAGCATGGGGCCACATGGAGTTGCCCAGCCCAGATTCTATGAGCAGCGCCCTAGCTGTCTCCAGAATTGTCCGGTTCGCCCGTTCTGCTACACCGTTAGACTGTGGGGTGTAAGCCGTGGTCAGCTCCCTCTGGATGCCCTGCTTCTTGAGCCAGGCTGTCATCTCAGCTCCAAGGAACTCACCACCCCGATCTGTCCTAATCCGCTTCACCACACACTCCGCTTGCTTCTCCACGAACGGCAGCCAATCGTCCCGAATCGTGGAGGCGGCGTGATCTTTCTGCTTCAGCGGATACGCCCACATTAGCCTGCTCCAGTCATCCACTATGGTTAGGAAGTACCGCTCCCCCTTGTGCCCTTGCACCGGCAGCGGCCCCACCAAGTCCATGTGGACCAGCTCTAACGGCTTCTTGCTCCTGCCAGCCACACTATGGAAGGGGAAACGGGTGAACTTTGAAAGGAGGCAAATTTCACAGTTATCATCGGGTGGTTGTCCGTTCAGCTTTAAGCCCTTAACGGCTTCATCCTTCTCCAGCTGCTTCAGCAAAGGCATTGCCACATGCCCCAAACGTCGGTGTGCAGTTGCCCAATCTGTCTCCCCAGATCTGGCCGACACTTTCACACCAACCCCTCCAACGGCGTTGCACTCCCCCTGGGATGCAGACCCCTCTCCAACCTGCCCCCCACCGTGCCACGCCAGCGCCGGTAGCTGCCACATGGATCTGTACACGTCCGTGCTCTCGTGCAGATCCCAAAGCACCCGATTGCCCAGCTTCCCCTTATAAGTGCGAGCCCCATCCGTGTTGGTGTTCACCCCAGCCTTGCCAAGCTTACGGAGGGAGATGAGGTTGGCCTTCAGGTCGGGGACGAGGAGAACGTCGTGCAGCACCACCGGCTTGCCATCCGCTCCCTTAAATGCAGCTCGTCCCGCACCAGCCACCTTCAACATGTGTCCAGAGGCAGAGCACACCTCATTAATCGGTGCAGCGCGTACGTCGTCCAGCAGGTCCTTGCGCGGCGTCATTGTCCAAGCAGCGCCTGTGTCCAACACCCAATAGTCCAGGGGGTGCAGCTCTGCTCCAGCCTTAGCAGATGCGTCTCCTTGCTCCCCCTTGTCTCCCATATGGAAGAATTGGCCCGCGGTGCGCTCCTTCTTCTTCTCCGCACCGCCGTTGCCCTTCGGGTTGTTGTCGGACGAATCAGCGACCATGTTGGCGCCGTTTTTCTGGTTCCTCCGCGCGCCGCCATCCTGGTGACGATTCTGGGGGGTCCATCCATCGGGTTTCTTATAGCACAAAAACCAGGGGTGCCCTTCCTTCTCACAATACCAGCAACTCCCTTTCATTTTGCCACCAGCACCCGACTTGCCCCCACGTCCAGATTTCGCACCGCGACCCCAACCGGTACCTCCTTGTTGGTCGTTGGAGTCGTCGTCTTTCTTTGCACCGCGTCCAGCACCACCGAAGCCACGTCCTTTGCCACGTCGGCTCCCTTGCATCCCGTAGCCGCTGCTGCCGTCGTCTCCACCCCTCAGTTGACGGCGATGGAAGTCCTCCTCTAGAATCTTTGTCCGCACCCACTCGAGTGTCCACGAGCTCTGGTTCTGCGGCAGGCTCAATCCGCTCGTGAATTGAAGCCACGATTCCGGCAGCAGCGAGAGCATCTTCAGGCACTTGGTCTGCTCCGGGTAGGTGATTCCCGCGATCGCCAACTTCGCGTAGAGGTCGCGCAATTTGTCCAGGACAGGTTGCACCGGCTCTCCCTCGCTCAGTCGCAACGCGGACAGCTCCCTCTCCAGCATCAATGTTGCAACAACGGAGGTCGGGGCGTGCAGCTCCTTCAACACGGTCCACGCCTTCGGACCGCACTCAACCTCCGGCAGCAGGTGCATGACGTGGTGACGCTGGTTCAGCTCCAAACTCTGCGACATCAAGTAGTAGCCAGCCGAGGCGCGCTCGTCCCAATCTTCCTGAAGGGCGGGGTCACTCGGTCTAGGCTCCTCCCCAATCATTAGTTTCAGCAATCCGATTTGACGGAAATAAAGTTGCATTTTCCAGGCCCAATCATCATAGCCCTCACCATTGAACTTCTCGACGGTGAAGTTTTTCAGCACCTCCTTGATCAGCGAGCCCTGGCTTGTTCGCGCTCCCCTTGGCGCAGAAACACCAGAATCTTGGCTGCCGCTACGATCTTGGGCTGAAGATTCACCAGCTACCGCCGAGGTGTTGCCCGCCATAGCTACCTATAACGAGGATCACTATAACGCAGCTCTGATACCAGCTTGTTGGTGTAAGGGCCTAATAAACTCAAGCTATTAAGACTTTATCACACTTAAAACCTCTCCTCGGGGTCACCTCCAAGGGTCCTTGGGTGCCTGGTACAAGACCAGCCCCTATCCTCGGGTCCGAGTTTGTAGAGAGAGGGATCAAGAGGGACTTAGTCAAAAACAGCAAGAGTGCCTTGAACGTCGCGCAGCGTATCGTGCAGACCGTCGATCGGATTAAGCTGAGAATTTCCTATATCGAAGCTCACTCTAAGAGCTTTAAAATAAGCCAAGTTGCCTCGCGAAAAGTTCTGCCATTACGAAGTTATGGCTCAGACAGCGTTAGCCTAGCGTTGGAGTGCTAGCGTACTAGCGTTGACTCGGGTAGCATTCCGCCGTCGCACCGCGTAGACAAGAAATTCCAGCAAGGAAGGAATTCGCTTGAATCAATTTCACTATATTCAGGTACAAACAGAGAAGGAATAAATAGCTCTAGCTAGCAAGGACCTTGGGAATCAACCTGGGAACAACCAGGGATGATCCCAAATAATTCCAAGCAACAGAACCAACCTGGCTGGACAAAATAGCAGGTGATAGGTTGGTGAACAACCTCTGGTTCTGTTTTTCCAACCTGGGAAAACAACAACCAGGTTCAGGTCCTAAAAACAGAACCTGTTTTGTCTTTGCCCAAACAGCCAAATGCTGGTTCCGCTGGTTTCCCCTGGCCCTGTAGCATGCAGATACAGACAAACAACATCCAACCTTCACCTAAATTGTACCCCTATAGTGCCTGCCCTGCTACACTATAGTCAACCAAACAAAACAGTACAATTTCGAGTTGGATAGAACTGAATCTGCGCAATCAAGTAAGTTGAACCGCAAAGCTTCCATCTTGGGTTCCTTTGCGAGCTCGTCCTTTCTGCTTGTACTGTTCATAGCGCGTACAATGTTATGCCGAAGCGCACATTTTGCGAGTACCTGCAAATGCTTCAAGCGAAAATTGCGAAAGCAAGCAAACAGACAAACATACCATTCACACGCAAATGCATTCGCACACGCATACTCGTACAAACAGACGGCAGGATGTCGTGCAATGTCAATTTGCACCCAACAGGCACAAGGAGGAGCGGTACTTCCTAAGCATAGTGGATGACTGGAGCAGGCTAATGTGGGTGTATCCGCTGAAGCAGAAAGATCACGCCGCTTCCACGATTCGGGACGATTGGCTGCCGTTTGTGCAGAAGCAAGCGGGATGTGTGGTGAAGCGGATTAGGACAGATCGGGGTGGTGAGTTCCTTGGAGCTGAGATGACGGCCTGGCTCAAGAAGCAGGGCATCCAGAGGGAGCTGACCACGGCTTACACCCCACAGTCCAACGGTGTAGCAGAACGGGCGAACCGGACAATTCTGGAGACAGCTAGGGCGCTGCTCATAGAATCTGGGCTGGGCAACTTGATGTGGCCCCATGCTGTTCGGCACGCTACCGTCGCTAGAAACAGGGTACTCACAAAGGTTGGGGATGACTCGTGGGTGCCGTTGGAGAGGTGGCTTGGGAGGAAGCCGCCGGTGGACATGCTGAGGGTGTTCGGTTGCATGGCAGTCGCCCACGTCCCCAAGACCTACTGCAGTAAGTTGGGGGGGCGAGTGCAATCTGGTGTGTGCATTTGGGGCTGGCTGTTGAGAGCAAGGGATGGCTGCTGTGGGAGCCTTCCAAGGGTGTGTTATTTGACAGCAGGGATGTGTGTTGAGGGCATGATGCATGGGAGCTGGGAGAAACAGCCGGAGGCCAGGGTGTCCCAGCAAATGGAGCAGATCACCATGCATCTGGACCTGACTCCTAGTGTGTGGGAGGAGGGAGAAGAGGCAGGGTTTATGACGCAGGGTTCATGACGCAGCCGCCTGGGTATGAGGATGGTACGGGCAGGGTGTGCAAGCTGAAAAGGTCCATCTACGGCTTGAAGCAGGCGCCACGCTGCTGGTACCAGAAGTTGGCAGCTGTTTTAGAGGAGATGGGATTCAGGACCAGCAGCTGTGATGAGAGCCTCTTTCTCAAGGGGGAGGGGGAGAAGCTGGTGCTGTTTCTGGTCTATGTGGACGACATTCTTCTCTTCAGCAGCACCATGAAGGAGATCCAGAAAGTGCAGCAGCAGCTGATGGAGAACTTCAAGTGCAAGAACCTTGGGGAGGTAAAGTACTACCTCGGGATGCACGTAGAGAGGGATCTGGATCACAGGTGGTTGAAGCTGCACCAGGAGAAGTTCATCAAGGAGCTGGGGGAGAAGTACGGGATTGAGAATGAGCGCAAGGTTGCAACTCCCCTGCCAGCAGAATTCAAGCTTGTGAAAGCTGCAGAGGATGAAGGGTTGAAGCCGAGGAGCAGCAGCAATTTCAGTCCTTGGTGGGCAGCCTCTTGTATGCAGCAGTTCACACAAGGCCCGACATCTCTTTCTCGGTTGGGCAGCTAGCTAGGGTGGTGAAGAATCTATCTAAGGAGCAGGTGGATACAGCTGTGCGTGTGGTGAAGTATCTGAACTCTCACCCAAGCATTGGAGTTCAATACTGCGCATCTGCACAGGTGAAGCAGAAAGGGGTTGAGGTGCTGAAAGAGAAGGGGGAGAGGCTTGGAGAAGGCAAGCTCTTTCTCACTTGCTTTACCAATGCTACGTGGGCCTCTGAGAAGGAGGATTCCTCATCTGTGGGAGGATACATCTGCGTAGTTGGGGGAGGACTGGTTAGTTGGAGGTCAAAGAAGCAGACGGAGACAGCACTCTGTTCCGTGGAGTCAGAGTACATGGCAATGTTCCACGGGGTGAAGGAGGTTGTTAGAGGAGATTGGTCAGGAGCAGAAGGTTGCTACGCCGCTGTTCTGTGATAGCAAGGGGGCTCTTGGGATGGCCAGGAACGCTGTGCTCGATGGGCTGAACAAACACATGCGTATCAAGTGGCACTCGCTGCGTAAAGTGAAAAGGGGGACTGTGAATCCGATCTACATCAAGACTCACCACCAGCCAGCAGACTTTCTCACAAAGAGGCTTGCGGATGAGCCTCATTGGCGTTGTGTGCGCATGAGTGGAATGAGCATGAACTAGCATGGAATGATAGAACTGCAGCCGGCAGGCTGAGGGGGAGTGTGTTGGGTGCAAATTCACATTGCACGACATCCTACCGTCTGTTTGTATGAGTATGCGTGTGCGAATGTATTTGGGTGTGAATAGGATGTTCGTGTGTTTGTTTTCGCAATTTTCGCTTGAAGCATTTGCAGGTACTCGCGCATTATGCGCTTCGGCACAAGATTGTACGCGCTATGAACAGTACAAGCAGAAAGGACGAGCTCGCAAAGGTACCCAAGATGGAAGCTTTGCGGTTCGGTTGAATTGATTGTGCAGATTCGGTTCTATCCAACTCGAAATTGTACTGTTTTGCTTGGTTGACTATAGTGTAGCAGGGCAGGGAAACCAGCGGAACCAGCTTTTGGCTGGTTGGGCAAAGACGAAACAGGTTCTGTTTTTAGGACCTGAACCTGGTTGTTGTTTTCCCAGGTTGGAAAAACAGAACCAGATGTTTTTTACCAACCTACTACCTGCTGTTTTGTCTAGCCAGGTTGGTTCTGTTGCTTGGAATTATTTGGGATCATCCCTGGTTGTTCCCAGGTTCATTCCCAAGGTCCTTGCTAGCTAGAACTATTTATTCCTTCTCTGTTTGTACCTGGATATAGTCAATTTGATTCAAGCGAATTCCTCCCTTCTTGGAATTTTGTTTCTACGCGGTGCGACGGCGGAATGCTACCCGAGTCAACGCTAGTACGCTAGCACTCCAACACTAGGCAAACGCTGTCCGAGCCATAACTTCGTAATGGCAGAACTTTTTGCAAGGCATCTTGGTTCATTTTAAAGCTCTTGGAGCGAGCTTCGATATAGTAAATTCTCAGCTTAATCCGATCAACGGTCTGCACGATACGCTGCGCAACGTTCAAGGTACTCTTGCTGTTTTGACTCTTGATCCCTCTCTCTACAAACTCGGACACGAGGATAGGGGCTGGTCTTGTACCAGGCACCCAAGGACCCTTGGAGGTGACCCCGAGGAGAGGTTTTAAGTTTGATAAAGTCTTAATAGCTTGAGTTTATTAGGCCCTTACACCAACAGGATGAGCCTCATTGGCGGTGTGTGCTCATGAGTGGAATGAGCATGAACTAGCATGAAACGATGGGAGATGCAGCCGGCAGGCTGAGGGGGAGTGTGTGTTGGGTGCAAATTCACATTGCACGGCATCCTGCCGTCTGTTTGTAGGAGTATGCGTGTGCGAATGCATTTGGGTGTGGATGGAATGTTCGTGTGTGTTTTCTGTCGCAATTTTTGCTTGATGCATTTGCAGGTACTCTCGCAATATGCGCTTCGGCACAACATTGTACGCGCTATGAACAGTATACGAAGAAAGGACGAGCTTGCAAGGGAACCCAAGATAGAAGCTTTGCGGTTCGGTTGAACTGATTGCGCAGATTCAGTTCTATCTAACTCGAAATTGTACTGTTTTGTTTGGTTGACTATAGTGTAGCAGGGCAGGCACTATAGGGGTACAATTTAGGTGAAGGTTGGATGTTGTCTGTCTCTATCTGTATGCTACAAGGCCAGGGGAAACCAGCGAAACCAGCATTTGGCTGGTTGGGCAAAGACAAAACAAGTTCTGTTTTTTAAGACCTGAACCTGAAGTTGTTTTCCAACCTACCACCTGCTGTTTTGTCCAGCCAGGTTGGTTCTATTCTTTGGAATTATTTGGGATCAACCCTGGTTGTTCCCAGGTTGATTCCCAATGTCCTTGCTAGCTAGAGCTATTTATTCCTATTCTGTTTGTACCTGGACATAGTCAATTTGATTCAAGCGAATCCCTTTAATGGTGACCTGTCCCTTGTCATCGGTCTTGATCCTTAGCACCCACTTGCACTGTACAGCTTTCTTCCCATCGGGCAGCACCACCAGATCCCATGTCCCACTCTCTAGCAAGCTCTGGTACTCAGCATCCCGAGAAACCAGCCACTTCTCCCTATCTGGTCCAGCTAATGCCTCCTCCATGCTAGCTGGTTCCTCTGGTGCAGGGGCAGGAAAACAGTAGGCAGGTTCGTCCTCCTCATCCGGGTCATAGCCATGCGGTAGAATTAGCAATGCCTCCTCTCTACCAAGCTGCTGCTCTGCTACATCAGCTCCTGCAGTAAGCTTCTTAGTAGCCATACGAGTACGTCCTGGCCTGGAGATGGATGTCTCCCATCCCTTCATCACAACACCTTTCGGCTTCTTAGTTTTCCTCTGCTGCTGCTCTCCCCCCTCGGATCGAGCAGCTCCTCTAGTGCTAGTCTCCACATGATTTTCTCCACCAGCAGGTGCCTCCTGTACCTTCTCTCCAGCACCACCTTTTGCAGCTGCCTCCTCTCCCCCATCCCACACACTAGGATTCAGGTCCAGCTGCATGGTAATCTGCTCCATCTGCTGGGACACCCTGGCCTCCGGCTGTTTCTCCCAGCTCCCATACATCATGCCCTCAACAAACTTCACATCCCTGCTGTCAAACAACACACCCTTGAATGGTTCCCACAGCAGCCATCCCTTGCTCTCAGCAGCCAGCCCCAAATGCACAAACCAGATTGAACTCGCCCCCAACTTACTCCGGTAGATCTTGGGGACGTCGGCGACTGCCATGCAACCGAACACCCCCAGCATGTCCACCGGCGGCTTCCTCCCAAGCCACCTCTTGAACGGCATCCACTAGTCATCCCCAACCTTTGCGAGTATCCTGTTCATAGCGACGGTAGCGCGCCGAACAGCATGGGGCCACATTCAGTAGCCCAGCCCAGATTCTATGAGCAACGCCCTAGGTGTCTCCAGAATTGTCCGGTTCGCCCGTTCTGCTATACCATTAGACTGTGGGGTGTAAGCTGTAGTCAGCTCCCTCTGGATGCCCTGCTTCTTAAGCCAGGCTGTCATCTCAGCTCCAAGGAACTCACCACCCCGATCTGTCCTAATCCGCTTCACCACACACTCCACTTGTTTCTCCAACTGCTTCAACAAGGGCATTGCCACATGCCCCAAGCGTCGGTGTGCCGTTGCCCAATCCGTCTCCCCAGATCCGGCTAACAGTTTGACCACCAACCCCTCCAACGGAGTTGCACCCCCCTTGGGATGCAGACTCCTCTGCAGCCTGCCCCCCACCATGCGACGCCAACGCCGGCAGCTGCCACATAGATCTGTACACGTCCGTGCTCTCGTGCAGATCCCATAGCACCCGATTGCCCAGCTGCCCCTTGTAAGTGCGTGCCCCATCCGTGCTAGTGCTCACCCCAGCCTTGCCAAGCTTGTTGGTGTAAGGGCCTAATAAACTCAAGCTATTAAGACTTTATCACACTTAAAACCTCTCCTCGGGGTCACCTCCAAGGGTCCTTGGGTGCCTGGTACAAGACCAGCCCCTATCCTCGGGTCCGAGTTTGTAGAGAGAGGGATCAAGAGGGACTTAGTCAAAACAGCAAGAGTACCTTGAACGTCGCGCAGCGTATTGTGCCGACCGTCGATCGGATTAAGCTGAGAATTTCCTATATCGAAGCTCACTCTAAGAGCTTTAAAATAAGCCAAGTTGCCTCGCGAAAAGTTCTGCCATTACGAAGTTATGGCTCGGACAGCGTTAGCCTAGCGTTGGAGTGCTAGCGTACTAGCGTTGACTCGGGTAGCATTCCACCGTCGGACCGCGTAGAAAAGAAATTCCAGCAAGGAAGGAATTCGCTTGAATCAATTTCACTATATTCAGGTACAAACAGAGAAGGAATAAATAGCTCTAGCTAGCAAGGACCTTGGGAATCAACCTGGGAACAACCAGGGATGATCCCAAATAATTCCAAGCAACAGAACCAACCTGGCTGGACAAAATAGCAGGTGATAGGTTGGTGAACAACCTCTGGTTCTGTTTTTCCAACCTGGGGAAACAACAACCAGGTTCAGGTCCTAAAAACAGAACCTGTTTTGTCTTTGCCCAACCAGCCAAATGCTGGTTCCGCTGGTTTCCCCTGGCCCTGTAGCATGCAGATACAGACAAACAACATCCAACCTTCACCTAAATTGTACCCCTATAGTGCCTGCCCTGCTACACTATAGTCAACCAAACAAAACAGTACAATTTCGAGTTGGATAGAACTGAATCTACGCAATCAAGTAAGCTGAACCGCAAAGCTTCCATCTTGGGTTCCTTTGCGAGCTCGTCCTTTCTGCTTGTACTGTTCATAGCGCGTACAATGTTATGCTGAAGCGCACATTGTGCGAGTACCTGCAAATGCTTCAAGCGAAAATTGCGAAAGCAAACAAAGACACAAACATACCATTCACACGCAAATGCATTCGCACACGCATACTCGTACAAACAGACGGCAGGATGTCGTGCAATGTGAATTTGCACCCAACACACTCCCCCTCAGCCTGCCGGCTGCATCCCCATCATTCCATACTAGTTCATGCTCATTCCACTCATGCGCACACAACGCCAATGAGACTCATCCGCAAGCCTCTTGGTGAGGAAGTCTGCTGGCTGCTGGTGAGTCTTGATGTAGATCGGATTCACCGTCCCCCTCTTCACCTCCTTACGCAGCCAGTGCCACTTGATACGCATGTGCTTGTTCAGCCCATGAAGCACAGCGTTCCTGGCCATCCCAAGAGCTCCCTTGCTATCACAAAACAGCGGCGTAGCAACCTTTTGCTCCTGGCCAATCTCCTCCAACAGCCTCCTCAGCCAAATCACCTCCTTCACCCCATGGAACATCGCCATGTACTCTGATTCCACGGAAGAGAGTGCTGTCTCCGTCTGCTTCTTTGACCTCCAACTAACCGGTCCTCCCCCAACTACGCAGATGTATCCTCCCACAGATGAGGAATCCTCCTTCTCAGAGGCCCACGTAGCATCAGTAAAGCAAGTGAGAAAGAGCTTGCCTTCTCCAAGCCTCTCCCCCTTCTCTTTCAGCACCTCAACGCCTTTCTGCTTCACCTGTGCAGATGCGGAGTATTGAACTCCAATGCTTGGGTGAGAGTTCAGATACTTCACCACACGCTCAGCTGCATCCACCTGCTCCTCTGATGGATTCTGCACTACCCTAGCCAGCTGCCCAACCGAGAAAGAGATGTCGGGTCTCGTGTGAACTGCTGCATACAAGAGGCTGCCCACCAAGGACTGAAATTGCTGCTGCTCCTCGGCTTCAACCCCTTCATCCTCTGCAGCTTTCACTAGCTTGAATTCTGCTGGCAGGGGAGTTGCAACCTTGCGCTCATTCTCAATTCCGTACTTCTCCCCAAGCTCCTTGATGAACTTCTCCTGGTGCAGCTTCAACCACCTGTGATCCAGATCCCTCTCCACGTGCATCCCGAGGTAGTACTTTACCTCCCCAAGGTTCTTGCACTTGAAGTTCTCCATCAGCTGCTGCTGCACCTTCTGGATCTCCTTCATGCTGCTGCTAAAGAGAAGAATGTCGTCCACATAGACCAGAAACAGCACCAGCTTCTCCCCCTCCCCCTTGAGAAAGAGGCTCTTATCACAGCTGCTGGTCCTGAATCCCATCTCCTCTAAAACAGCTGCCAACTTCTGGTACCAGCAGCGTGGCGCCTGCTTCAAGCCGTAGATGGACTTTTTCAGCTTGCACACCCTGCCCGTACCATCCTCATACCCAGGTGGCTGCGTCATGAACACCTCCTCCTCTAAAATCCCGTTGAGAAATGCCGTTGATATGTCCATCTGGATAATGAACTTCCCACTAACGGCTGCATCTGCCAACAAGACACGAAGGGTAGGGGGTTTGGCAGTGGGAGCAAAGATCTCATTGAAGTCCCGCTTCTCCTTCTGCATAAACCCCTTAGCCACCAACCTACTCTTGTAGATGGTGACCTGCCCCTTGTCGTCAGTCTTGATCCTTAGCACCCACTTGCATTGTACCGCTTTCTTTCCCTCAGGCAGCACCACTAGTTCCCAAGTCCCATTCTCCAGCAGGCTCTGGTACTCAGCATCCCTGGAAGCTAGCCATTTGTCCCTATCTGGTCCAGCTAATGCCTCCTCCATGCTAGCTGGTTCCTCTGGTGCAGGGGCAAGAAAACAGTACGCAGGTTGATCCTCCTCATCCGGGTCATAGCCATGCGGTAGAATCAGCAATGCCTCCTCAGTCCCAAGCTGCTGCTCCGCTACATCAGCTCCTGTAGTCAGCTTCTTAGTAGCCATACGGGTACGTCCTGGCCTGGAGACGGGTGTCTCCCATCCCTTCATAATAACACCCTTCGGCTTCTTAGTTTTCCCCTGCTGCTGCTCTCCTCCCTCGGATCCAGCAGCTCCACTAGTGCTACCGCTAATCTCCACACCATCACCTCCACCAGCAGGTGCCTCCTGCACCTTCTCTTTATCACCACCCTCTGCAGCTGCCTCCTCTCCCTCCTCCCACACACTAGGAGTCAGGTCCAGCTGCATGGTAATCTGCTCCATCTGCTGGGACACCCTGGCCTCCGGCTGTTTCTCCCAGCTCCCATACATCATGCCCTCAACAAACTTCACATCCCTGCTGTCAAACAACACACCCTTGGAAGGCTCCCACAGCATCCATCCCTTGCTCTCAGCAGCCAGCCCCAAATGCACACACCAGATTGCACTCGCCCCCAACTTATTGCGGTAGATCTTGGGAACGTGGGCGACTGCCATGCAACCGAACACCCTCAGCATGTCCACCGGCGGCTTCCTCCCAAGCCACCTCTCCAACGGCACCCACGAGTCATCCCCAACCTTTGTGAGTACCCTGTTCCTAGCGACGGTAGCGTGCCGAACAGCATGGGGCCACATGGAGTTGCCCAGCCCAGATTCTATGAGCAGCGCCCTAGCTGTCTCCAGAATTGTCCGGTTCGCCCGTTCTGCTACACCGTTAGACTGTGGGGTGTAAGCCGTGGTCAGCTCCCTCTGGATGCCCTGCTTCTTGAGCCAGGCTGTCATCTCAGCTCCAAGGAACTCACCACCCCGATCTGTCCTAATCCGCTTCACCACACACTCCGCTTGCTTCTCCACGAACGGCAGCCAATCGTCCCGAATCGTGGAGGCGGCGTGATCTTTCTGCTTCAGCGGATACGCCCACATTAGCCTGCTCCAGTCATCCACTATGGTTAGGAAGTACCGCTCCCCCTTGTGCCCTTGCACCGGCAGCGGCCCCACCAAGTCCATGTGGACCAGCTCTAACGGCTTCTTGCTCCTGCCAGCCACACTATGGAAGGGGAAACGGGTGAACTTTGAAAGGAGGCAAATTTCACAGTTATCATCGGGTGGTTGTCCGTTCAGCTTTAAGCCCTTAACGGCTTCATCCTTCTCCAGCTGCTTCAGCAAAGGCATTGCCACATGCCCCAAACGTCGGTGTGCAGTTGCCCAATCTGTCTCCCCAGATCTGGCCGACACTTTCACACCAACCCCTCCAACGGCGTTGCACTCCCCCTGGGATGCAGACCCCTCTCCAACCTGCCCCCCACCGTGCCACGCCAGCGCCGGTAGCTGCCACATGGATCTGTACACGTCCGTGCTCTCGTGCAGATCCCAAAGCACCCGATTGCCCAGCTTCCCCTTATAAGTGCGAGCCCCATCCGTGTTGGTGTTCACCCCAGCCTTGCCAAGCTTACGGAGGGAGATGAGGTTGGCCTTCAGGTCGGGGACGAGGAGAACGTCGTGCAGCACCACCGGCTTGCCATCCGCTCCCTTAAATGCAGCTCGTCCCGCACCAGCCACCTTCAACATGTGTCCAGAGGCAGAGCACACCTCATTAATCGGTGCAGCGCGTACGTCGTCCAGCAGGTCCTTGCGCGGCGTCATTGTCCAAGCAGCGCCTGTGTCCAACACCCAATAGTCCAGGGGGTGCAGCTCTGCTCCAGCCTTAGCAGATGCGTCTCCTTGCTCCCCCTTGTCTCCCATATGGAAGAATTGGCCCGCGGTGCGCTCCTTCTTCTTCTCCGCACCGCCGTTGCCCTTCGGGTTGTTGTCGGACGAATCAGCGACCATGTTGGCGCCGTTTTTCTGGTTCCTCCGCGCGCCGCCATCCTGGTGACGATTCTGGGGGGGTCCATCCATCGGGTTTCTTATAGCACAAAAACCAGGGGTGCCCTTCCTTCTCACAATACCAGCAACTCCCTTTCATTTTGCCACCAGCACCCGACTTGCCCCCACGTCCAGATTTCGCACCGCGACCCCAACCGGTACCTCCTTGTTGGTCGTTGGAGTCGTCGTCTTTCTTTGCACCGCGTCCAGCACCACCGAAGCCACGTCCTTTGCCACGTCGGCTCCCTTGCATCCCGTAGCCGCTGCTGCCGTCGTCTCCACCCCTCAGTTGACGGCGACGGAAGTCCTCCTCTAGAATCTTTGTCCGCACCCACTCGAGTGTCCACGAGCTCTGGTTCTGCGGCAGGCTCAATCCGCTCGTGAATTGAAGCCACGATTCCGGCAGCAGCGAGAGCATCTTCAGGCACTTGGTCTGCTCCGGGTAGGTGATTCCCGCGGTCGCCAACTTCGCGTAGAGGTCGCGCAATTTGTCCAGGACAGGTTGCACCGGCTCTCCCTCGCTCAGGCGCAACGCGGACAGCTCCCTCTCCAGCATCAATGTTGCAACAACGGAGGTCCGGGCGTGCAGCTCCTTCAACACGGTCCACGCCTTCGGACCGCACTCAACCTCCGGCAGCAGGTGCATGACGTGGTGACGCTGGTTCAGCTCCAAACTCTGCGACATCAAGTAGTAGCCAGCCGAGGCGCGCTCGTCCCAATCTTCCTGAAGGGCGGGGTCACTCGGTCTAGGCTCCTCCCCAATCATTAGTTTCAGCAAATCCGATTTGACGGAAAATAAAGTTGCATTTTCCAGGCCCAATCATCATAGCCCTCACCATTGAACTTCTCGACGGTGAAGTTTTTCAGCACCTCCTTGATCAGCGAGCCCTGGCTTGTTCGCAGCTCCCCTTGGCGCAGAAAACACCAGAATCATTGGCTGCCGCTACGATCTTGGGCTGAAGATTCACCAGCTACCGCCGAGGTGTTGCCCGCCATAGCTACCTATAACGAGGATCACTATAACGCAGCTCTGATACCAGCTTGTTGGTGTAAGGGCCTAATAAACTCAAGCTATTAAGACTTTATCACACTTAAAAACCTCTCCTCGGGGTCACCTCCAAGGGTCCTTGGGTGCCTGGTACAAGACCAGCCCCTATCCTCGGGTCCGAGTTTGTAGAGAGAGGGATCAAGAGGGACTTAGTCAAAACAGCAAGAGTACCTTGAACGTCGCGCAGCGTATCGTGCAGACCGTCGATCGGATTAAGCTGAGAATTTCCTATATCGAAGCTCACTCTAAGAGCTTTAAAATAAGCCAAGTTGCCTCGCGAAAAGTTCTGCCATTACGAAGTTATGGCTCAGGACAGCGTTAGCCTAGCGTTGGAGTGCTAGCGTACTAGCGTTGACTCGGGTAGCATTCCGCCGTCGCACCGCGTAGACAAGAAATTCCAGCAAGGAAGGAATTCGCTTGAATCAATTTCACTATATTCAGGTACAAACAGAGAAGGAATAAATAGCTCTAGCTAGCAAGGACCTTGGGAATCAACCTGGGAACAACCAGGGATGATCCCAAATAATTCCAAGCAACAGAACCAACCTGGCTGGACAAAATAGCAGGTGATAGGTTGGTGAACAACCTCTGGTTCTGTTTTTCCAACCTGGGAAAACAACAACCAGGTTCAGGTCCTAAAAACAGAACCTGTTTTGTCTTTGCCCAAACCAGCCAAATGCTGGTTCCGCTGGTTTCCCCCTGGCCCTGTAGCATGCAGATACAGACAAACAACATCCAACCTTCACCTAAATTGTACCCCTATAGTGCCTGCCCTGCTACACTATAGTCAACCAAACAAAACAGTACAATTTTCGAGTTGGATAGAACTGAATCTGCGCAATCAAGTAAGTTGAACCGCAAAGCTTTTCATCTTGGGTTTCCTTTGCGAGCTCGTCCTTTCTGCTTGTACTGTTCATTAGCGCGTACATGTTATGTGCCGAAGCGCACATTTTGCGAGTACCGCAAATGCTTCAAGCGAAAATTGCGAAAGCAAACAAACACACAAACATACCATTCACACATCAAATGCATTCGCACACGCATACTCGTACAAACAGACGGCAGGATGTCGTGCGT
>CANXME010001470.1:0-25000 GCA_948144175.1 Closterium sp. NIES-65 | reverse complement strand
TGTTCTTGCTATTTTGCACACGCTAGGCCCTTGTTCTTGCAATTTTGCACACGCTAGGCCTTTGTTCTTGCAATTTTGCACACGCTAGGCCCTTGTTCTTGCTATGTTGCACACAATAGACCCCTGTTCTTGCAATGTTGCACACGCTATGCCCTTGATCTTGCAATTTTGCACACGCTAGGCCCTTGTTCTTGCTATTTTGCACACGCTAGACCCTTGTTCTTGCTATTTTGCACAAGCTAGGCCCTTGTTCTTGCAATGTTGCACACGCTAGGCATTTGTTCTTGCTATTTTGCACACGCTAGGCCCCTGTTCTTGCAATTTTGCACACGCTAGGCCCTTGTTCTTGCTATTTTGCACACGCTAGCCCCTTTTTCTTGCTATTTTTCACACACTAGGCCCTTGTTTTTGCAATTTTGCACATGCTAGGCCCTTGTTCCTGAAATTTTGCAAACGCTAGGCCCTTGTTCTTGCAATTTTGCACATACTAGGCTCTTGTTCTTGCAATATTGCACACGCTATGCCCTTGTTATTGCTATTTTGCACACGCTAGGACCCTTGTTCTTGCAATTTTGCACACGCTAGGCCCTTGTTCTTGCTATTTTGCACACGCTAGACCCTTGTTCTTGCAATTTTGCACACGCTAGGCCCGTGTTCTCGCTATTTTGCACACGCTAGCCCCTTTTTCTTGCTATTTTGCACAAACTAGGCCCTTGTTCTTGCAATTTTGCACACACTAGGCCCTTGTTCCTGAAGTTTTGCACACGCTAGGCCCTTGTTCTTGCAATTTTGCACACGCTAGGCCCTTGTTCTTGCAATTTTGCACACGCTAGGCCTTTCTTCTTGCAATTTTGCACACGCTGGGCCCTTGTTCTTGCTATTTTGCACACGCTAGACCCTTATTCTTGCTATTTTGCACACGCTAGGCCCGTGTTCTTGCTATTTTGCACACGCTAGCCCCTTTTTCTTGCTATTTCGCACACACTAGGCCCTTGTTCTTGCAATTTTGCACACGCTAGGCCCTTGTTCCTGAAATTTTGCACACGCTAGGCCCTTGTTCTTGCAATTTTGCACACGCTAGGCCCTTGTTCTTGCTTTTTGCACACGCTAGGCCCTTGTTCTTGCAATTTTGCACACGCTAGGCCCTTGTTCTTGCAATTTTGCACACGCTAGGCCCTTGTTCTTGCTATGTTGCACACAATAGACCCTTGTTCTTGCAATGTTGCACACGCTATTGCCCTTGATCTTGCAATTTTGCACACGCTAGGCCCTTGTTCTTGCTATTTTGCACACGCTAGACCCTTGTTCTTGCTATTTTGCACAAGCTAGGCCCTTGTTCTTGCAATGTTGCACACGCTAGGCATTTGTTCTTGCTATTTTGCACACGCTAGGCCCCTGTTCTTGCTATTTTGCACACGCTAGCCCCTGTTCTTGCTATTTTGCACACGCTAGCCCCTTTTTGTTGCAATTTTGCACACACTAGGCCCTTGTTCCTGAAATTTTGCACACGCTAGGCCCTTGTTCTTGCAATTTAGGCCCTTGTTCTTGCAATTTTGCACAGGCTACGCCCTTGTTCTTGCAATTTTGCACACGCTAGGCCCTTGTTCTTGCTATTTTGCATATGCTAGACCCTTGTTCTTGCAATTTTGCAAATGCTAGGCCCTTGTTCTTGCAATTTTGCACACGCTAGGCCCTTGTTCTTGCAATTTTGCACACGCTAGGCCCTTGTTCTTGCTATTTTGCACACGCTAGACCCTTGTTCTTGCAATTTTGCACACGCAAGGCCCTTGTTCTTGCAATTTTGCACACGCTAGACCCTTGTCCTTGCAGTTTTGCACACGCTAGGCCCTTGTTCTTGCTATTTCGCACACGTTAGACCCTTGTTTTTGCAATTTTGCACACGCTAGGCCCTTGTTCTTGCTATTTTGCACACGCTAGCCCCTTGTTCTTGCTATTTTGCACACGCTAGGCCCTTGTTCTTGCTATTTTGCATATGCTAGACCCTTGTTCTTGCAATTTTGCAAATGCTAGGCCCTTGTTCTTGCAATTTTGCACACGCTAGGCCCTTGTTCTTGCAATTTTGCACACGCTAGACCCTTGTTCTTGCAATTTAGCACACGCTAGGCCCTTGTTCTTGCAATTTTGCACACGCTAGGCCCTTGTTCTTGCAATTTTGCACACGCTAGGGCCCTTGTTCTTGCAATTTTGCACACGCTAGGCCCTTGTTCTTGCTATTTTGCACATGCTAGGCCCTTGTTCTTGCTATTTTGCACACGCTAGACCCTTGTTCTTGCAATTTTGCACATGCTAGGCCCTTGTTCTTGCAATTTTGCACACGCTAGGCCCTTGTTCTTGCAATTTTGCACACGCTTGGCCCTTGTTCTTGCAATTTTGCACACGCTAGGCCCTTGTTCTTGCTATTTTGCACACGCTTGACCCTTGTTCTTGTAATTTTGCACACGCTAGGCCCTTGTTCTTGCAATTTTGCACACGCTAGGCCTTTCTTCTTGCAATTTTGCACACGCTAGGCCCTTGTTCTTGCAATTTTGCACACGCTAGGCCCTTGTTCTTGCAATTTTGCACACGCTAGGCCCTTGTTCTTGCAATTTTGCACACGCTAGGCACTTGTTCTTGCTATTTTGCACACGCTACACCCTTGTTCTTGCAATTTTGCACACGCTAGGCACTTGTTCTTGCAATTTTGCACACGCTAGGCACTTGTTCTTGCTATTTTGCACACGCTAGGCCCTTGTTCTTGCTATTTTGCACACGCTAGGCCCCTGTTCTTGCAATTTTGCACACGCTAGGGCCCTTGTTCTTGCTATTTTGCACACGCTAGCCCTTTTTTCTTGCTATTTTTCACACACTAGGCCCTTGTTTTTGCAATTTTGCACATGCTAGGCCCTTGTTCCTGAAATTTTGCAAACGCTAGGCCCTTGTTCTTGCAATTTTGCACATACTAGGCCCTTGTTCTTGCTATTTTGCACACACTAGGCACTTGTTCTTGCAATTTTGCACACGCTAGGCCCTTGTTCTTGCTATTTTGCACACGCTAGGCCCTTGTTCTTGCAATTTTGCACACGCTAGGCCCTTGTTCTTGCAATTTTGCACACGCTAGGCCCTTGTTCTTGCTATGTTGCACACAATAGACCCTTGTTCTTGCAATGTTGCACACGCTATGCCCTTGATCTTGCAATTTTGCACACGCTAGGCCCTTGTTCTTGCTATTTTGCACACGCTAGACCCTTGTTCTTGCTATTTTGCACAAGCTAGGCCCTTGTTCTTGCAATGTTGCACACGCTAGGCATTTGTTCTTGCTATTTTGCACACGCTAGGCCCCTGTTCTTGCTATTTTGCACACGCTAGCCCCTGTTCTTGCTATTTTGCACACGCTAGCCCCTTTTTGTTGCAATTTTGCACACACTAGGCCCTTGTTCCTGAAATTTTGCACACGCTAGGCCCTTGTTCTTGCAATTTTGCACAGGCTAGGCCCTTGTTCTTGCAATTTTGCACAGGCTACGCCCTTGTTCTTGCAATTTTGCACACGCTAGGCCCTTGTTCTTGCTATTTTGCATATGCTAGACCCTTGTTCTTGCAATTTTGCAAATGCTAGGCCCTTGTTCTTGCAATTTTGCACACGCTAGGCCCTTGTTCTTGCAATTTTGCACACGCTAGGCCCTTGTTCTTGCTATTTTGCACACGCTAGACCCTTGTTCTTGCAATTTTGCACACGCAAGGCCCTTGTTCTTGCAATTTTGCACACGCTAGACCCTTGTCCTTGCAGTTTTGCACACGCTAGGCCCTTGTTCTTGCTATTTTGCACACGTTAGACCCTTGTTTTTGCAATTTTGCACACGCTAGGCCCTTGTTCTTGCTATTTTGCACACGCTAGACCCTTTTTCTTGCAATTTTGCACACGCTAGGCCCTTGTTCTTGCTATTTTGCACACGCTAGACCCTTGTTCTTGCAATTTTGCACACGCTAGGCCCTTGTTTTTGCAATTTTGCACAAGCTAGGCCCTTGTTCTTGAAATTTTGCACACGCTAGTCCCTTGTTTTTGCAAATTTGCACACGCTAGGGCCCTTGTTCTTTCTATTTTGCACACAATAGACCCTTGTTCTTGCAATTTTGCACACGCTATGCCCTTGTTCTTGCAATATTGCACACGCTATGCCCTTGTTATTGCTATTTTGCACACGCTAGACCCTTGTTCTTGCAATTTTGCACACGCTAGGCCCTTGTTCTTGCAATTTTGCACACGCTAGGCCCTTGTTCTTGCTATTTTGCACACGCTAGACCCTTGTTCTTGCAATTTTGCACACGCTAGGCCCGTGTTCTTGCTATTTTGCACACGCTAGCCCCTTTTTCTTGCTATTTTGCACAAACTAGGCCCTTGTTCTTGCAATTTTGCACACACTAGGCCCTTGTTCCTGAAGTTTTGCACACGCTAGGGCCCTTGTTCTTGCAATTTTGGACACGCTAGGCCCTTGTTCTTGGAATTTTGCACTCGTTAGGCCTTTGTTCTTGCAATTTTGCACACGCTAGGCCCTTGTTCTTGCAATTTTGCACACGCAAGGCCCTTGTTCTTGCAATTTTGCACATGCTAGACCCTTGTCCTTGCAGTTTTGCACACGCTAGGCCCTTGTTCTTGCTGTTTTGCACACGTTAGACCCTTGTTTTTGCAATTTTGCACACGCTAGGGCCCTTGTTCTTGCTATTTTGCACACGCTAGACCCTTTTTCTTGCAATTTTGCACACGCTAGGCCCTTGTTCTTGCTATTTTGCACACGCTAGACCCTTGTTCTTGCAATTTTGCACATGCTAGGCCCTTGCTCTTGCAATTTTGCACAAGCTAGGCCCTTGTTCTTGAAATTTTGCACACGCTAGTCCCTTGTTCTTGCAAATTTGCACACGCTAGGCCCTTGTTCTTGCTATTTTGCACACAATAGACCCTTGTTCTTGCAATTTTGCACACGCTATGCCCTTGTTATTGCTATTTTGCACACGCTAGACCCTTGTTCTTGCAATTTTGCACACGCTAGGGGCCCTTGTTCTTGCAATTTTGCACACGCTAGGCCCTTGTTCTTGCTATTTTGCACACGCTAGACCCTTGTTCTTGCAATTTTGCAAACGCTAGGCCCGTGTTCTCGCTATTTTGCACACGCTAGCCCCTTTGTCTTGCTATTTTGCACAAACTAGGCCCTTGTTCTTGCAATTTTGCACACACTAGGCCCTTGTTCCTGAAGTTTTGCACACGCTAGGCCCTTGTTCTTGCAATTTTGCACACGCTAGGCCCTTGTTCTTGGAATTTGCACTCGTTAGCCCTTTGTTCTTGCAATTTTGCACACGCTAGGCCCTTGTTCTTGCAATTTTGCACACGCAAGGCCCTTGTTCTTGCAATTTTGCACACGCTAGACCCTTTTCCTTGCAGTTTTGCACACGCTAGGCCCTTTTTCTTGCTATTTTGCACACGTTAGACCCTTGTTTTTGCAATTTTGCACACGCTAGGCCCTTGTTCTTGCTATTTTGCACACGCTAGAACCCTTTTTCTTGCAATTTTGCACACGCTAGGCCCTTGTTCTTGCTATTTTGCACACGCTAGACCCTTGTTCTTGCAATTTTGCACACGCTAGGCCCTTGCTCTTGCAATTTTGCACAAGCTAGGCCCTTGTTCTTGAAATTTTGCACACGCTAGTCCCTTGTTCTTGCAAATTTGCACACGCTAGGCCCTTGTTCTTGCTATTTTGCACACAATAGACCCTTGTTCTTGCAATTTTGCACACGCTATGCCCTTGTTCTTGCAATATTGCACACGCTATGCCCTTGTTATTGCTATTTTGCACACGCTAGACCCTTGTTCTTGCAGTTTTGCACACGCTAGGCCCTTGTTCTTGCAATTTTGCACACGCTAGGCCCTTGTTCTTGCTATTTTGCACACGCTAGACCCTTGTTCTTGCAATATTGCACACGCTAGGGCCCGTGTTCTCGCTATTTTGCACACGCTAGCCCCTTTTTCTTGCTATTTTGCACAAACTAGGCCCTTGTTCTTGCAATTTTGCACACACTAGGCCCTTGTTCCTGAAGTTTTGCACACACTAGGCCCTTGTTCTTGCAATTTTGCACACGCTAGGCCCTTGTTCTTGGAATTTTGCACTCGTTAGGCCTTTGTTCTTGCAATTTTGCACACACCATGCCTTTGTTCTTGCTATTTTGCACACGCTAGGCCCTTGTTCTTGCAATTTTGTACACGCTAGGCCCTTATTCTTGCAATTTTGCACACGCTAGGCCCTTGTTCTTGCTATTTTGCACACGCTAGGCCCTTGTTTTTGCTGTTTTGCATACGCTAGACCCTTGTTCTTGCAATTTTTGCACACGCTATGCCCTTGTTCTTGCTATTTTGCACACGCTAGACCCTTGTTCTTGCAATTTTGCACACGCTAGGCCCTTGTTGTTGCACTTTTGCACACGCTAGGCCCTTGTTCTTGCAATTTTGCACACGCCATGCCCTTGTTCTTGCTATTTTGCACACGCTAGGCCTTGTTCTTGCAATTTTGTACACGCTAGGCCCTTATTCTTGCAATTTTGCACACGCTAGGCCCTTGTTCTTGCTATTTTGCACACGCTAGGCCCTTGTTGTTGCTATTTTGCACACGCTATACCCCTGTTCTTGCAATTTTGCACACGCTATGCCCTTGTTCTTGCTATTTTGCACACCCTAGACCCTTGTTCTTGCATTTTGCACATGCTAGGCCTTTGTTGTTGCACTTTTGCACACGCTAGGCCCTTGTTCTTGCAATTTTGTACACGCTAGGCCCTTGTTCTTGCAATTTTGCATACGCTAGGCCCTTGTTCTTGCAATTTTGCACACGCTAAACCCGTGTTCTTGCAATTTTGCACACGCTAGGCCCTTGTTCTTGCAATTTTGCACACGCTAGGCCCTTGTTCTTGCTATTTTGCATACGCTAGACCCTTGTTCTTGCAATTTTGCACACGCTATGCCCTTGTTCTTGCTCTTTCCATACGCTAGATCCTTGTTCTTGCAATTTTGCACATGCTAGGCCCTTGTTTTTGCAATTTTGCACACGCTAGGGCCCTTGTTCTTGCAATTTTGCACACGCTAGGCCCTTGTTCTTGCAAATTTGCACACGCTAGGCCCTTGTTCTTGCTATTTTGCACACAATAGACCCTTGTTCTTGCAATTTTGCACACGCTATGCCCTTGTTCTTGCAATATTGCACACGCTATGCCCTTGTTATTGCTATTTTGCACACGCTAGACCCTTGTTCTTGCAATTTTGCACACGCTAGGCCCTTGTTCTTGCAATTTTGCACACGCTAGGCCCTTGTTCTTGCTATTTTGCACACGCTAGACCCTTGTTCTTGCAATTTTGCACACGCTAGCCCATTTTTCTTGCTATTTCGCACACACTAGGCCCTTGTTCTTGCAATTTTGCACACGCTAGGCCCTTGTTCCTGAAATTTTGCACACGCTAGGCCCTTGTTCTTGCAATTTTGCAAACGCTAGGCCCTGTTCTTGCAATTTTGCACACGCTAGGCCCTTGTTCTTGCTATTTTGCATACGCTAGACCCTTGTTCTTGCAATTTTGCACACGCTAGGGCCCTTGTTCTTGGTATTTTGCACACGCTAGACCCTTGTTCTTGCAATTTTGCACACGCTAGACCCTTGTTCTTGCAATTTTGCACACGCAAGACCCTTGTTCTTGCAATTTTGCACACGCTAGGCCCTTGTTCTTGCAATTTTGCACACGCTAGGCCCTTGTTCTTGCAATTTTGCACACGCTAGGCCCTTGTTCTTGCAATTTTGCACAAGCTAGGCCCTTGTTCTTGCTATTTTGCACATGCTAGGCCCTTGTTCTTGCTATTTTGCACACGCTAGACCCTTGTTCTTGCAATTTTGCACATGCTAGGGCCCTTGTTCTTGCAATTTTGCACATGCTAGGCCCTTGTTCTTGCAATTTTGCACACGCTTGGCCCTTGTTCTTGCAATTTTGCACACGCTAGGCCCTTGTTCTTGCTATTTTGCACACGCTTGACCCTTGATCTTGCAATTTTGCACACGCTAGGCCCTTGTTCTTGCAATTTTGCACACGCTAGGCCTTTCTTCTTGCAATTTTGCACACGCTAGGCCCTTGTTCTTGCAATTTTGCACACGCTAGGCCCTTGTTCTTGCAATTTTGCACACGCTAGGCCCTTGTTCTTGCAATTTTGCACACGCTAGGCACTTGTTCTTGCTATTTTGCACACGCTATTCCCTTGTTCTTGCAATTTTGCACACGCTAGGCACTTGTTATTGCAATTTTGCACACGCTAGGCACTTGTTCTTGCTATTTTGCACACGCTAGGCCCTTGTTCTTGCTATTTTGCACACGCTAGCCCCTTTTCTTGCTATTTTTCACACACTAGGCCCTTGTTTTTGCAATTTTGCACATGCTAGGCCCTTGTTCCTGAAATTTTGCAAACGCTAGGCCCTTGTTCTTGCAATTTTGCACATACTAGGCCCTTGTTCTTGCTATTTTGCACACGCTAGGCCCTTGTTCTTGCAATTTTGCACACGCTAGGCCCTTGTTCTTGCTATTTTGCACACGCTAGGCCCTTGTTCTTGCAATTTTGCTTACGCTAGGCCCTTGTTCTTGCAATTTTGCACACGCTAGGCCCTTGTTCTTGCTATGTTGCACACAATAGACCCTTGTTCTTGCAATGTTGCACACGCTATGCCCTTGATCTTGCAATTTTGCACACGCTAGGCCCTTGTTCTTGCTATTTTGCACACGCTAGACCCTTGTTCTTGCTATTTTGCACAAGCTAGGCCCTTGTTCTTGCAATGTTGCACACGCTAGGCATTTGTTCTTGCTATTTTGCACACGCTAGGCCCCTGTTCTTGCTATTTTGCACACGCTAGCTCCTGTTCTTGCTATTTTGCACACGCTAGCCCCTTTTTGTTGCAATTTTGCACACACTAGGCCCTTGTTCCTGAAATTTTGCACACGCTAGGCCCTTGTTCTTGCAATTTTGCACAGGCTAGGCCCTTGTTCTTGCAATTTTGCACACGCTAGGCCCTTGTTCTTGCAATTTTGCACACGCTAGGCCCTTCTTCTTGCTATTTTGCATATGCTAGACCCTTGTTCTTGCAATTTTGCGAATGCTAGGCCCTTGTTCTTGCAATTTTGCACACGCTAGGCCCTTGTTCTTGCAATTTTGCACACGCTAGACCCTTGTTCTTGCAATTTTGCACACGCTAGGCCCTTGTTCTTGCAATTTTGCACACGCTAGGCCCTTGTTCTTGCAATTTTGCACACGCTAGGCCCTTGTTCTTGCAATTTTGCACACGCTAGGCCCTTGTTCTTGCTATTTTGCACATACTAGGCCCTTGTTCTTGCTATTTTGCACACGCTAGACCCTTGTTCTTGCAATTTTGCACATGCTAGGCCCTTGTTCTTGCAATTTTGCACACGCTAGGCCCTTGTTCTTGCAATTTTGCACACGCTTGGCCCTTGTTCTTGCAATTTTGCACACGCTAGGCCCTTGTTCTTGCTATTTTGCACACGCTTGACCCTTGTTCTTGCAATTTTGCACACGCTAGGCCCTTGTTCTTGCAATTTTGCACACGCTAGGCCTTTCTTCTTGCAATTTTGCACACGCTAGGCCCTTGTTCTTGCAATTTTGCACACGCTAGGCCCTTGTTCTTGCAATTTTGCACACGCTAGGCCCTTGTTCTTGCTATGTTGCACACAATAGACCCTTGTTCTTGCAATGTTGCACACGCTATGCCCTTGATCTTGCAATTTTGCACACGCTAGGCCCTTGTTCTTGCTATTTTGCACACGCTAGACCCTTGTTCTTGCTATTTTGCACAAGCTAGGCCCTTGTTCTTGCAATGTTGCACACGCTAGGCATTTGTTCTTGCTATTTTGCACACGCTAGGCCCCTGTTCTTGCTATTTTGCACACGCTAGCCCCTGTTCTTGCTATTTTGCACACGCTAGCCCCTTTTTGTTGCAATTTTGCACACTTTAGGCCCTTGTTCCTGAAATTTTGCACACGCTAGGCCCTTGTTCTTGCAATTTTGCATAGGCTAGGCCCTTGTTCTTGCAATTTTGCACACGCTACGCCCTTGTTCTTGCAATTTTGCACACGCTAGGCCCTTGTTCTTGCTATTTTGCATATGCTTAGACCCTTGTTCTTGCAATTTTGCAAATGCTAGGCCCTTGTTCTTGCAATTTTGCACACGCTAGGCCCTTGTTCTTGCAATTTTGCACACGCTAGACCCTTGTTCTTGCAATTTTGCACACGCTAGGCCCTTGTTCTTGCAATTTTGCACACGCTAGGCCCTTGTTGTTGCAATTTTGCACACGCTAGGCCCTTGTTCTTGCAATTTTGCACACGCTAGGCCCTTGTTCTTGCTATTTTGCACATACTAGGCCCTTGTTCTTGCTATTTTGCACACGCTAGACCCTTGTTCTTGCAATTTTGCACATGCTAGGCCTTTGTTCTTGCAATTTTGCACACGCTAGGCCCTTGTTCTTGCAATTTGGCACACGCTTGGCCCTTGTTCTTGCAATTTTGCACACGCTAGGCCCTTGTTCTTGCTATTTTGCACACGCTTGACCCTTGTTCTTGCAATTTTGCACACGCTAGGCCCTTGTTCTTGCAATTTTGCACACGCTAGGCCTTTCTTCTTGCAATTTTGCACACGCTAGGCCCTTGTTCTTGCAATTTAACACACGCTAGGCCCTTGTTCTTGCAATTTTGCACACGCTAGGCCCTTGTTCTTGCAATTTTGCACACGCTAGGCACTTGTTCTTGCTATTTTGCACACGCTACACCCTTGTTCTTGCAATTTTGCACACGCTAGGCACTTGTTCTTGCAATTTTGCACACGCTAGGCACTTGTTCTTGCTATTTTGCACACGCTAGGCCCTTGTTCTTGCTATTTTGCACACGCTAGGCCCCTGTTCTTGCAATTTTGCACACGCTAGGCCCTTGTTCTTGCTATTTTGCACACGCTAGCCCCTTTTTCTTGCTATTTTTCACACACTAGGCCCTTGTTTTTGCAATTTTGCACATGCTAGGCCCTTGTTCCTGAAATTTTGCAAACGCTAGGCCCTTGTTCTTGCAATTTTGCACATACTAGGCCCTTGTTCTTGCTATTTTGCACACGCTAGGCCCTTGTTCTTGCAATTTTGCACACGCTAGGCCCTTGTTCTTGCTATTTTGCACACGCTAGGCCCTTGTTCTTGCAATTTTGCACACGCTAGGCCCTTGTTATTGCAATTTTTGCACACGCTAGGCCCTTGTTCTTGCTATGTTGCACACAATAGACCCTTGTTCTTGCAATGTTGCACACGCTATGCCCTTGATCTTGCAATTTTGCACACGCTAGGCCCTTGTTCTTGCTATTTTGCACACGCTAGACCCTTGTTCTTGCTATTTTGCACAAGCTAGGCCCTTGTTCTTGCAATGTTGCACACGCTAGGCATTTGTTCTTGCTATTTTGCACACGCTAGGCCCCTGTTCTTGCTATTTTGCACACGCTAGCCCCTGTTCTTGCTATTTTGCACACGCTAGCCCCTTTTTGTTGCAATTTTGCACACACTAGGCCCTTGTTCCTGAAATTTTGCACACGCTAGGCCCTTGTTCTTGCAATTTTGCACAGGCTAGGCCCTTGTTCTTGCAATTTTGCACACGCTACGCCCTTGTTCTTGCAATTTTGCACACGCTAGGCCCTTGTTCTTGCTATTTTGCATATGCTAGACCCTTGTTCTTGCAATTTTGCAAATGCTAGGCCCTTGTTCTTGCAATTTTGCACACGCTAGGCCCTTGTTCTTGCAATTTTGCACACGCTAGGCCCTTGTTCTTGCTATTTTGCACACGCTAGACCCTTGTTCTTGCAATTTTGCACACGCAAGGCCCTTGTTCTTGCAATTTTGCACACGCTAGACCCTTGTCCTTGCAGTTTGCACACGCTAGGCCCTTGTTCTTGCTATTTTGCACACGTTAGACCCTTGTTTTTGCAATTTTGCACACGCTAGGCCCTTGTTCTTGCTATTTTGTACACGCTAGACCCTTTTTCTTGCAATTTTGCACACGCTAGGGCCCTTGTTCTTGCTATTTTGCACACGCTAGACCCTTGTTCTTGCAATTTTTGCACACGCTAGGCCCTTGCTCTTGCAATTTTGCACAAGCTAGGCCCTTGTTCTTGAAATTTTGCACACGCTAGTCCCTTGTTCTTGCAATTTTGCACACGCTAGGCCCTTGTTCTTGCTATTTTGCACACAATAGACCCTTGTTCTTGCAATTTTGCACACGCTATGCCCTTGTTCTTGCAATATTGCACACGCTATGCCCTTGTTATTGCTATTTTGCACACGCTAGACCCTTGTTCTTGCAATTTTGCACACGCTAGGCCCTTGTTCTTGCAATTTTGCACACGCTAGGCCCTTGTTCTTGCTATTTTGCACACGCTAGACCCTTGTTCTTGCAATTTTGCACACGCTAGGCCCGTGTTCTCGCTATTTTGCACACGCTAGCCCCTTTTTCTTGCTATTTTGCACACACTAGGCCCTTGTTCTTGCAATTTTGCACACACTAGGCCCTTGTTCCTGAAGTTTTGCACACGCTAGGCCCTTGTTTCTTGCAATTTTGCACACGCTAGGCCATTGTTCTTGGAATTTTTGCACTCGTTAGGCCTTTGTTCTTGCAATTTTGCACACACCATGGCCTTTGTTCTTGCTATTTTGCACACGCTAGGCCCTTGTTCTTGCAATTTTGTACACGCTAGGCCCTTATTCTTGCAATTTTGCACACGCTAGGCCCTTGTTCTTGCTATTTTGCACACGCTAGGCCCTTGTTTTTGCTGTTTTGCATACGCTAGACCCTTGTTCTTGCAATTTTGCACACGCTATGCCCTTGTTCTTGCTATTTTGCACACGCTAGACCCTTGTTCTTGCAATTTTGCACACGCTAGGCCCTTGTTGTTGCACTTTTGCACACGCTAGGCCCTTGTTCTTGCAATTTTGCACACGCCATTGCCCCTTGTTCTTGCTATTTTGCACACGCTAGGCCCTTGTTCTTGCAATTTTGTACACGCTAGGCCCTTATTCTTGCAATTTTGCACACGCTAGGCCCTTGTTCTTGCTATTTTGCACACGCTAGGGCCCTTGTTGTTGCTATTTTTCACACGCTATACCCCTGTTCTTGCAATTTTGCACACGCTATGCCCTTGTTCTTGCTATTTTGCACACGCTAGACCCTTGTTGTTGCATTTTGCACATGCTAGGCCCTTGTTGTTGCACTTTTGCACACGCTAGGCCCTTGTTCTTGCAATTTTGTACACGCTAGGCCCTTGTTCTTGCAAATTTGCATACGCTAGGCCCTTGTTCTTGCTATTTTGCACACGCTAAAACCCGTGTTCTTGCAAGTTTGCACACGCTAGGCCCTTGTTCTTGCAATTTTGCACACGCTAGGCCCTTGTTCTTGCTATTTTGCATACGCTAGATCCTTGTTCTTGCAATTTTGCACATGCTAGGCCCTTGTTTTTGCAATTTTGCACACGCTAGGCCCTTGATCTTGCAATTTTGCACACGCTAGGCCCTTGTTCTTGCTATTTGCACATGCTAGACCCTTGTTCTTGCAATTTTGCACACGCTAGGCCCTTGTTCTTGCTATTTTGCACATGCTAGACCCTTGTTCCACGAGCGTGCCTGGTCCACGAGCGTGCCTGGTCCACGAGCGTGCCTGGTCCACGAGCGTGCCTGGTCCACGAGCGTGCCTGGTGCACGAGCGTGCCTGGTCCAGGAGCTTGCTTGGTCCTGGAGCTTGCCTGGTCCAGGAGCTTGCCTAGTCCAGGAGCTTGCCTGTTCCAGGAGCTTGCCTGGTCCAGGAGCTTGCTTGTTCCAGGAGCTTGCTTGGTCCAGGAGCTTGCCTGGTCCAGGAGCGTGCCTAATCCACAAGCTTGCATGGTCTAGGAGCTTGCCTGGTCCAGGAGCTTGCCTGGTCCATGAGCTTGCTTAATCCAGGAGCGTGCCTCGTCCAGGAGCTTGCCTGGTCCTGGAGCTTGCTTGTTCCAGGAGCGTGCCTCGTTGAGGAGCTTGCCTAGTCTAGGAGCTTGCTTGGTCCAGAAGCCTGACTGGTCCAAGAGCTTGCCTAGTCGAGGAGCATGCCTGGTCCAAGAGCTTGCGTGGTCCAGGAGCTTGCTTGGTCCAGGAGCTTGCTTGGTCCAGAAGCGTGCCTGGTCTAAGAGCTTGCCTGGTCCAGGAGCGTGCCTGGTCCAAGAGCTTGCGTGGTCCACGAGCTTGCCTGGTCTAGGTGCTTGTCTGGTCCAGGAGTGTGCTGGTCCACGAGCTTGCCTGGTCCAAACGCGTGCCTGGTCCAAGAGCGTGCCTGCTCCATGAGCGTGCCTAGTCTAGGAGCTTGCGCGGTCCAGGAGCTTGCCTGATACAAGAGCTTGCCTGGTCCACAAGCCTGCCTGGTCCAAGAGCTTGCCTGGTCCAGGAGCTTGCCTGGTACACGAGCCTGATTGGTTCAAGAGCTTGCCTGGTCCAGGAGCGTGCCTGGTCTACGAGCGTGCCTGGTCCAGGAGCTTGCCTGGTCCAGGAGCTTGCCTGGTCTAGAAGCTTGCCTGGTCTAAGAGCTTGCCTGGTCCACGAGCTTGCCTGGTCCAGGAGCTTGCCTTGTTCAGGAGCTTGCTTGGTCCAGAAGCTTGGCTGGTCGAAGAGCTTGCCTGGTCCACGAGCTTGCCACGTCCAGGAGCTTGCATGGTCCAGGAGCTTGCGTGGTCAGGAGCGTGCCTGGTCCATGAGCTTTACTGGTCCAGAAGCTTGCTTGGTCTAGAAGCGTGCCTGGTCCAAGAGTTTACCTGGTTCAGGAGCGTGCCTGGTCCAAGAGCTTGCGTGGTCCAGGAGCTTGCCTTGTCCAGGAGCTCGCCTGGTCCAGGAGCGTGCCTGGTCCACGAGCGTGCCTGGTCCAAAAGCTTGCCTGGTCTAGGAGCTTGCCCGGTCCAGGAGCTTGCCTGGTCCAGGAGCATGCCTGGTCCACGAGCATGCCTGGTCCAAGAGCTTGCCTGGTCTAGGAGCGTGCCTGGTCCACGAGCGTGCCTGGTCCACGAGCTTGCTTGGTCTAGGAGCTTGCCTGGTCCAGGAGCTTGCTTGGTCCAGGAACTTGCCTGGTCCAGGAGCTTTCCTGGTCTAGGAGCTTGCCTGGTCCAGGAGCTTGCCTGGTCCAGGAGCTTGCTTGGTCTAGAAGCCTGCCTGGTCCAAGAGCTTGCCTAGTCCACGAGCATGCGTGGTCCGAGAGCTTGCGTGTTCCTAGAGCTTGCCAGGTCCAGGAGCTTGCCTTGTCCAGGAGCTAGCCTGGTCCCGGAGCTTGCTTGGACCTGGAGCTTGCCTGGTCCAGGAGCGTGCCTAGTCCAAGAGCTTGCCTGGTCCAGGAGCGTGCCTGGTCTTGGAGCTTGACTGGTCCAGGAGCTTGCCTGGTCCAGGAGCTTGCTTGGTCCAGGAGCTTGCCTTATCCAGGAGCATTCTTGGCCCGTTAGCTTGCCTGGTCAAGGAGCTTGCCTGGTCCAAGAGCTTGCCTGGTCCAGGAGCTTGCCTAGTCCAAGAGCTTGCATGTTCAGGAGCTTGTGTGGTCCAGGATCTTGCCTGGTCCACGAGCTTGCCTTGTCCACGAGCGTGCCTGGTCCAGGAGTGTGGCCTGGTCCAGGAGCTCGCTTGGTCAAGAAGCCTGCCTGGTCCAAGAGCTTACCTGGTCCAGGAGCTTGCCTTGTCGAGGAGCGTGCCTGGTCCACGAGCGGGCCTGGTCGAGGAGCTTACCTGGTCCAGGAGCTTGCCTAGTCCAGGAGCTTTCCTGGTCCACGAGTCTGCCTGGTCAAAGAGCTTGCCTGGTCCAGGAGCGTGCCTGGTCCACGAGCGTGCCTGGTCTAGGAGCTTGCATGGTCTAGGACCTTGCCTGGTCCAGGAGCTTGCCTGGTCCAGGACCTTGCCTGGTCCAGGAGCTTGCCTGGTCCAGGAGCTTGCTTGGTGAAGAAGCGTTGCGTGTCCAAGAGCTTGCCTGGTCCAGGAGCGAGCCTGGTCCATGAGCTTGCGTGGTCCACCGAGCTTGCCTTGTCCAAGAGCTTGCCTGGTCCAGGATCTTGCCTGGTCCACGAGCGTGCCTGGTCCAGGAGCTTGCCTGGTCAAGGAGCTTGCCTGGTCTAGGAGCTTGCCTGGTCCAGGAACTTGCGTGGTTTAGGAGCTTGCCTGGTCCAAGAGCTTGCCTGGTCCAGGAGCTCCCCTGGTCCAAAAGCTTGCGTGGTCCAGGAGCTTGCCTTGTCCAGGAGCGTGCCTGGTCCAGGAGTGTGCATGAACAAGAGCTTGCTTGGTCGAGAAGCCTGCCTGGTCCAAGAGCTTGCCTGATCTTGGAGCGTGCCTTGTCCAAGAGCTTGGCTGTTCCAGAAGCTTGCCTAGTCCAGGAGCTTGCCTGGTCCAGGAGCTTGCCTGGTCCATAAGCTTGCCTGGTCCAGGAGCTTGCGTGATCCAGGAGCTTGCTTGGTCCAGAAGCCTGCGTGGTCCAAGAGCTTGCCTGGTCCAGGAGCGTGAGTGGTCCAAGAGCTTTCGTGGTCCAGGAGCTTGCCTGGTTTCAGGAGCTTGCTTGGTCCAGAAGCTTGCCTGGTCCAGGAGCTTGCCTGGTCCAGAAGCGTTGCGTGTCCAAGAGCTTGCGTAGTTCAGGAGCGTGCCTGGTCCATGAGCTTGAGTGGTCCCAGGAGCTTGCCTTGTCCAGAAGCCTCCCTGGCCCAAGAGCTTGCCTAGTCCACGAGCGTGCCTAGGCCACGAGCTTGCCTGGTCAAGGAGCTTGCCTCGTCCAGGAGCTTGCCTGGTCTAGGAGCCTGCCTGGTCTAGGAGCTTTCCTGGTCCAGGAGCTTGCCTGGTCCCAAGAGCTTGCCTCGTCCACGAGCATTCTGGTCCAAGAGCATGTCTGGTCCAAGAGCATGTCTGGTCCAAGAGCTTGCTTGGTCTTGAAGCTTGCCTGGTCCAAGAGCATGCCTCGTCCACGAGCATGTCTGGTCCAAGAGCTTGCGTGGTCCAAGAGCTTGCCTGGTCCAGGAGCTTCCCTGGTCCATGAGCTAGCCTGGTCCAGGAGCTTGCGTGGACCAGGAGCTTGCCTGGTCCAGAAGCTTGCGTGGACCAGGAGCTTGCCTGGTCTAGGAGCTTGCCTGGTCCAGGAGCTTGCCTGGTCCAAGAGCTTGCTTGGTCTAGAAGCCTGCCTGGTCCAAGAGCTTTGCCTGGTCCAAGAGCTTGCCAGGTCAAGGAGCTTGCCTGGTCCAGGAGCTTGCCTAGTCCAGGAGCTTTCCTGGTCCACGAGTCTGCCTGGTCAAAGAGCTTGCCTGGTCCAGGAGCGTGCCTGGTCCCATGAGCGTGCCTGGTCCCCAGGAGCTTGCATGGTCCAGGACCTTGCCTGGTCCAGGAGCTTGCCTGGTCCAGAACCTTGCCTGGTCCAGGCTTGCCTGGTCCAGGAGCTTGCTGGTCCAGAGCTTGCCTGGTCCAGGAGCTTGCTTGGTCCAGAAGCGTTGCGTGTCCAAGAGCTTTGCGTGGTTCAGGAGCCTTCCTGGTCCATGAGCTTGAGTGGTCCAGGAGCTTGCCTTGTCCAGGAGCTTGCCTGGTCCAAGAGCTTGCCTAGTCCACGAGCGTGCCTGGGCCACGAGCTTGCCTGGTCAGGAGCTTGCCTAGTCTAGGAGCTTGCCTGGTCCAGGAGCTTGCGTCGTCGAGGAGCTTGCCTGGTCCAGAAGCTTGCCTGGTCCAGGAGCTTGCCTGGTCCAGGAGCTTACCTAGTCCAGGAGCTTGCCTGGTCCAGGATCGTGCCTGGTCGAGGAGCTTGACTCGTCCAAGAGCTTGCATGGTCCAGAAGCGTGCGTGGTCCAAGAGCTTGCCTGGTCCAGGAGCGTGCCAAGTCCAAGAGCTTGCGTTGTCCCAGGACTTGCCTGGTCCAGGAGCATGCCTGATCCACGAGCGTGCCTGGTCCAGGAGCTTGCTTGGTCCAGGAGCTTGCCTGGTCCAGGAGCTAGCCGGGTCCAGGAGCTTTCATGGTCCCCACAGCCTGCCTGGTCCAAGAGCTTGCCTGGTCCAGGAGCGTGCCTGGTCCACGAGTGTGCTTGGTCCAGAAGCTTGCTTGTCCAGGAGCTTGCCTGGTCCAGGAGCTTGCCTGGTCCAGGAGCTTGCCTGGTCCAGGAGCTTGCGTGGTCTAGGAGCTTGCCTGGTCCAGGAGCTTGCCTGGTCCAAGAGCTTGCTTGGTCTAGAAGCTTGCCTGGGTCCAAGAGCTTGCCTCGTCCACGAGCATGTCTGGTCCAAGAGCTTGCGTGGTCCAGGAGCTTGCCTGGTCCAGTAGCTTCCCTGGTCCATGGCTAGCCTAGCCAGGAGCTTGCGTGGACCAGGAGCTTGCCTGGTCCAGGAGCTTGCGTGGACCAGGAGCTTGCCTGGTCTAGGAGCTTGCCTGGTCCAGGAGCTTGCCTGGTCCAAGAGCTTACTTGGTCTAGAAGCCTGCCTGGTCCAAGAGCTTGCCTGGTCCACGAGCATGCCTTGTTCTTGCAATTTTGCACACGCTAGGCCCTTGTTCTTGCAATTTTGCACACGCTAGGCCCTTGTTCTTGCAATTTTTGCACACGCAAGGCCCTTGTTCTTGCAATTTTGCACACGCTAGGCCCTTCTTCTTGCTATTTTGCACACGCTAGACCCTTGTTCTTGCAATTTTGCACACGCTAGGCCCTTGTTCTTGCTATTTTTGCACATGCTAGCCCCTTGTTCTTGCAATTTTGGACACGCTGGGCCTTGTTTTTCCTGCAATTTTGCACACGCTAGGCCCTTGTTTCTTGCTATTTTGCACACGCTAGAACCCTTGTTCTTGCAATTTTGCACACGCTAGAAACCCTTGTTTTTGCAGTTTTGCACACGCTATGCCCTTGTTCTTGCTATTTTTGCACATGCCAGCCCCTTGTTTTGCTATTTTGCACAGCGCTAGGCCATCTTCTTGCTATTTTGCCCATGCTGGACCCTTGTTCTCGCAATTTTGCACACGCTATGCCCTCGTTCTTGCTATTTTGCACACGCTAGACCCATGTTCTTGCAATTTTGCATTCGCTAGGCCCTTGTTCTTGCAATTTTGCACACGCTAGCTCTTTGTTTTTGCTATTTTGCACATGCTAGACCCTTGTTCTTGCAATTTTGCACACGCTATGCCCTTGTTCTTTGCTATTTTGCACACGCTAAACCCGTGTTCTTGCAATTTTTGCACAGGCTAGGCCCTTGTTCTTGCAATTTTGCACACGCTAGGGCCCCTTGTTCTTGCTATTTTGCACACGCTAGACCCTTGTTCTTGCAATTTTGCACACGCTAGAACCCCTTGTTCTTGCTCTTTGCATACGCTAGATCCTTGTTCTTGCAATTTTGCACATGGGAGGCCCTTGTTCTTGCAATTTTTGCACACGCTAGGCCCTTGTTCTTGCAATTTTGCACACGCTAGGCCCTTGTTCTTGCTATTTTGCACACGCTAGACCCTTGTTCTTGCAATTTTTGCACACGCTAGACCCTTGTTCTTGCTCTTTTGCATACGCTAGATCCCTTGTTCTTGCAATTTTGCACATGGTAGGCCCTTGTTCTTGCAATTTTTGCACACGCTAGGGCCCTTGTTCTTGCAATTTTGCACACGCTAGGCCCCTTGTTCTTGCTATTTTGCACACCGCTAGACCCTTGTTCTTGCAATTTTGCACAAGCTAGCCCTTGTTTCTTGCTATTTTGCAGACGCTAGACCCTTGTTCTTGCAAGTTTGCACACGCTATGCCCTTGTTCTTGCTATTTTTTCATACGCTAGACCCTTGTTCTCGCAATTTTGCACACGCTAGGCCCCTTGTTCTTGCATTTTGCACACGCTAGGCCCTTGTTCTTGCAATTTTGCACACGCTAGGCCCTTGTTCTTGCTATTTTGCACACGCTAAGACCCTTGTTCTTGCAATTTTTGCACACGCTATGCCCTTGTTCTTGCTCTTTGCCACACGCTAGATCCTTGTTCTTGCAATTTTGCACACGCTAGGCCCTTGTTCTTGCAACTTTGCACACGCTAGGCCCTTGTTCTTGCTATTTTGCACACGCTAGACCCTTGTTTCTTGCAATTTTGCACAAGCTAGCCCTTGTTCTTGCTATTTTGCACACGCTAGACCCTTGTTCTTGCAAGTTTGAACACCGCTTTGCCCTTGTTCTTGCTATTTTGCACACGCTAGATCCTTGTTCTTGCTATTTTGCACATGCTAGACCCTTGTTCCTGCAATTTTGCACATGCTAGGCCCTTGTTCTTGCAATGTTGCACACGCTAGGGGCCTTGTTCTTGCAATTTTGCACACGCTAGGCCCTTGTTCTTGCTATTTTGCACATGCTAGACCCTTGTTCCACGAGCGTGCCTGGTCCACGAGCGTGCCTGGTCTACGAGCGTGCCTGGTCCACGAGCGTGCCTGGTCCACGAGCGTGCCTGTTTCACGAGCGTGCCTGGTCCACGAGCGTGCCTGGTCCTGGAGCTTGCTTGGTCCAGGAGCTTGCCTGGTCCAGGAGCTTGCCTAGTCCAGGAGCTTGCCTGGTCTAAGAGCTTGCCTGTCCAGGAGCTTGCATGTTCCAGGAGCTTGCTTGGTCCAGGAGCTTGCCTGGTCCAGGAGCGTGCCTAATCTCCAAGCTTGCATGGTCCTAGGAGCTTGCCTGGTCCAGGAGCTTGCCTGGTCCAGGAGCTTGCTTAATCCAGGAGCGTGCCTTGTCCAGGAGCTTGCTTGGTCCAGAAGCTTGCCGGGTCCAAGAGCTTGCCTGGTCGAGGAGCGTGGCCTGGTCCAAGAGCTTGCGTGGTCCAGGAGCTTGACTGGTCCAGGAGCTTGCCTGGTCCACGAGCTTGCCTGGTCCAGGAGCGTGCGTGGTCCACGAGCGTGCCTGGTCCTGGAGTGTGCCTGGTCCAGGAGCTTGCGTGGTCCAGGAGCTTGCCTGGTCCAAGAGCTTGCCCGGTCCAAGAGCTTGCCTTCTCGAGGAGCTTGCCAGGTCTAGGAGCTTGCCAGGTCCAGGAGCTTGCCAGCCCAGGAGCTTGCCTGGTCCAGGAGCTTGCCTGGTTGAGGAGCTTGCCTGGTCCACGAGTGTGCCTGGTCCACGAGCTTGCCTTGTCAGGAGCGTGCCTGGTCCAGGAGCTTGCCCTGATCCAAGAGCTTGCCTGGTTCAGGAGCTTACCTGGTCCAGGATCTTGCCTGGTCCCCAGGATCTTGCCTGGTCCAGGAGCTTGCCTGGTCTAGGAGCTTGCGTGGTCCAGGAGTGTGCTTGGTCCAGGAGCTTGCCTGGTCCAGGAGCTTGCCTAGTCCAGGAGCTTGCCTGGTCCAGAGCATGCCTGGTCCACGAGCGTGCCTGGTCCAAGAGCTTGCCTGGTCCAAGAGCATGTCTGCTCCACGAGCGTGCCTGGTGAAGGAGCTTGCCTGGTCCAGGAGCTTGCCTGGTCCAGGAGCTTGCCTGGTCTAGGAGCTAGCCTGGTCCAGGAGCCTACCTGGTCCAGGAGCTTGCCTCGTCCAGGAGCTTGCCTGTTCCAGGAGCGTGCCTCGTTTGAGGAGCTTGCCTAGTCTAGGAGCTTGCTTGGTCCAGAAGCCTGCCTAGTCCAAGATCTTGCCTAGTCGAGGAGCATGCCTGGTCTAGGGCTTGCTTGGTCCAGGAGCTTGCCTGGTCCAGGAGCTTGCTTGGTCCAGAAGCGTGCCTGGTCTAAGAGCTCCTGGTCCAGGAGCGTGCGTGGTCCAAGAGCTTGCGTGGTCTAGGAGCTTGCCTGGTCCAGGTGCTTGTCTGGTCCAGGAGTGTGCCTGGTCCACGAGCTTGCCTGGTCCAAGAGCGTGCCTGGTCCAAGAGCGTGCCTGCTCCATGAGCGTGCCTAGTCTAGGAGCTTGCGCGGTCTAGGAGCTTGCCTGATATAAGAGCTTGCCTGGTCCACGAGCCTGCTTGGTCCCAAGAGCTTGCCTGGTCCAAGAGCTTGCCTGGTACACGAGCCTGCCTGGTTCAAGAGCCTGCCTGGTCCAGGAGCGTGCCTGGTCTACGAGCGTGCCTGGTCCGGAGCTTGCCTGGTCCAGGAGCTTGCATGTTCCAAGAGCTTGCTTGGTCCAGGAGATTGCCTGGTCCAGGAGCGTGCCTAATCCACAAGCTTGCATGGTCTAGGAGCTTGCTTGGTTTAGGAGCTTGCCTGGTCCCAGGAGCTTGCTTAATCCAGGAGCGTGCCTTGTCCAGGAGCTTGCTTGGTCCAGAAGCTTGCCCGGTCCAAGAGCTTGCCTGGTCGAGGAGCGTGCCTGGTCCAAGAGCTTGCGTGGTCCAGGAGCTTGACTGGTCCAGGAGCTTGCCTGGTCCACGAGCTTGCCTGGTCCAGGAGCGTGCGTGGTCCACGAGCGTGCGTGGTCCTGGAGTGTGCCTGGTCCAGGAGCTTGCGTGGTCCAGGAGCTTGCCTGGTCCAAGAGCTTGCCTGGTCCAAGAGCTTGCCTTCTCCAGGAGCTTGCCAGGTCTAGGAGCTTGCCAGGTCCAGGAGCTTGCCAGGCCAGGAGCTTGCCTGGTCCAGGAGCTTGCCTGGTCCAGAGCTTGCCTGGTCCACGAGTGTGCCTGGTCCACCAGCTTGCCTTGGTCCAGGAGCGTGCCTGGTCAAGAAGCGTGCCTGATCCAGGAGCTTACCTGGTCCAGGATCTTGCCTGGTCCAGGAGCGTGCCTGGTCCACAAGTTTTTGCCTGGTCCAGGAGCTTGCCTGCTCCAGGAGCTTGCCTGGTCTAGGAGCTTGCGTGGTCCAGGAGCGTGCATGGTCCACGAGCTTGCCTGGTCCAGGAGCTTGCCTAGTCGAGGAGCTTGCCTGGTCCAAGAGCATGCCTGGTCCACACGAGCGTGCCTGGTCCAAGAGCTTGCCTGGTCCAAGAGCATGTCTGCTCCACGAGCGTGCCTGGTGAGGAGCTTGCCTGGTCCAGGAGCTTGCCTGTTCCAAGAGCTTGCCTAGTCTAGGAGCTAGCCTTGTCCAGGAGCCTACCTGGTCCAAGAGCTTGCCTGGTCCAGAAGCTTGCCTGTTCCAGGAGCGTGCCTCGTTGAGGACTTGCCTAGTCTAGGAGCTTGCTTGGTCCAGAATCCGGCCTGGTCCAAGATCTTGCCTAGTCGAGGAGCATGCCTGGTCCAAGAGCTTGCGTGGTCCACGAGCTTGCCTGGTCCAGGAGCTTGCTTGGTCCAGAAGCGTGCCTGGTCTAAGAGCTTGCCTGTCCAGGAGCGTGCCTGTCCAAGAGCTTGCGTGGTCCAGGAGCTTGCCTGGTCCAGGTGCTTGTCTGGTCCAGGAGTGTGCCTGGTCCATGAGCTTGCCTGGTCCAAGAAGCGTGCCTTGGTCCAAGAGCGTGCCTGCCTCCATGAGCGTGCCTAGTCTAGGAGCTTGCGCGGTCCTAGGAGCTTGCCTGATACAAGAGCTTGCCTGGTCCACGAGCCTGCCTGGTCCAAGAGCTTGCTTGGTCCAAGAGCTTGCCTGGTACACGAGCCTGCCTGGTTCAAGAGCTTGCCTGGTCCAGAAGCGTGCCTGGTCCTACGAGCGTGCCTGGTCCAGGAGCTTGCCTTGTCCATGAGCTTGCATGGTCTAGGAGCTTGCCTGGTCTAAGAGCTTGCCTGGTTTACGAGCTTGCCTGGTCCAGGAGCTTGCCTTGGTTCAGGAGAGCTTCCTTTTCCAGAAGCTTGCCCTGGTCGAAGAGCTTGCCTGGTCCACGAGCTTGCCACGTCCAAGAGCTTTTGCAAGGTCCAGAGCTTGCCTGGTCCAGGAGCTTGCTCGGTCCAGAACGTTGCGTGTCCAAGAGCTTGCGTGGTCCAGGAGCTTGCCTGGTCAGGAGCGTGCCTGGTCCAGGAGCTTTAACTGGTCCCAAGAGCTTGCTTGGTCCAGAAGCGTGCCTTGTCCAAGAGTTTGCCTGGTTTCAGGAGCGTGCCTGGTCCAGAGCTTGCGTGGTCTAGGAGCTTGCCTTGTCCAGGAGCTTGCCTGGTCCAGGCGCTTGCCTGGTCCAGGAACTTGCCTGGTTTAGGAGCTTTCCTTGTCTAGGGAGCTTGCCTGGTCCAGGAGCTTGCCTGGTCCAACAGCTTGCTTGGTCTAGAAGCCTGCCTAGTTTGAGAGCTTTGCCTAGTTCACGAGCATGCCTGGTCCAGAGCTTTCGTGTTCCTGGAGCTTGCCAGGTTTCACGCGCTTTGCCTGGTCAGGAGCTAGCGTGGTCCCGGAGCGTGCCCTGGTCCAGGAGCGTGCCTATCCAGGAGCTTTGCCTGTCCAGGAGCGTGCCTGGTCTTGGAGCTTGACTGGTCCAGGAGCTTGCCTGGTCCAGGAGCTTGCTTGGTCCAGGAGCTTGCCTTATCCAGGAGCATTCTTGGCCTGTTAGCTTGCCTGGTCAAGGAGCTTGCCTGGTCCTAAGAGCTTTTTCTGGTCCTAGGGCTTGCCTGGTCCAGGAGCTTGCCTAGTCCAAGAGCTTGCATGTTCGAGGAGCTTGCCTGGTCAGGAGCTTGCCTGGTCCAGGAGCTTGCCTTGTCCACGAGCGTGCCTGGTCCAGGAGTGTGCCTGGTCCAGGAGCTTGCTTTGGTCGAGAAGCCTGCCTGGTCCAAGAGCTTACCTGGTCCAGGAGCCTTGCCTGGTCGAGGAGCGTGCCTGGTCCACGAGCGGGCCCTGGTCGAGGAGCTTACCTGGTCCAGGAGCTTGCCTAGTCCGGAGCTTTCCTGCTCCACGAGTCTGCCTCTTCAAAGAGCTTGCCTGGTCCAGGAGCTTGCTTTGGTCCACGAGCGTGCCTTGTTTAGGACTTGCATGGTCTATGACCTTGCCTGGTCTAAGACTTGCCTGGTCCAGGACCTTGCCTGGTCCAGGAGCTTGCCTGGTCCGGCTTGCTAGTCCAGGAGCTTGCCTGGTCCAGGAGCTTGCTTTGGTCAAGAGCTTTGCGTGTCCCAAGAGCTTTGCCTGGTCCAGGAGCGAGCCTGGTCCATGAGCTTG